>NQII01013492.1:3274-13497 GCA_002778355.1 Clitarchus hookeri
TCAGAGAATAATGAGTTGTTTATTTAAGATATCTAGGTAATGTCGATTATTCAAAATTTCAATGATTGGTTTTGTAATGTTTATTGCAGTTGTGTGTGGAGCTTTGAGATATGTTTTAAAGGAGTAAATAAAATTAATCAATACATTTTTTAAATGTTTATCAATTTATAAAATATCCAATTGGAAAAATTAAGCTACAACTCACACATTTATTGTAACAAAGCACATTAACAATATTGCAAATGTCAATTAATAAATTTTACAGAATTTGTTCAATGAAATCGTCTGTAGTTTCGTTATTTCCTTGTTCTTCTGAATTATAATTACATGGGTGTTCAATAACTCCACAAAATTATGCACATTAAAATTAATTTCGGCAAAAAATGTACCAGTGAAATTTGTTTGTTAATGGCTTAAATAGTAATTATTTTGTTTAAAAATACGACTTAAATTGTGCTACAGTTGAACCAATATATGTTAATTGCTTGTTCCAGTTTTTCAAAGATGTAACGATATTACATTTGCAAATGTATGAGCTGAGTATCATATTTTATTTAACCCTTTCACATTACAGATATTCATTATATATTGTTTTATAAACATCATAACCTTATAGTAATGAAACACATAAACACTAGTTAATTTCGCGTTGTTGTAATTGACATCAAATGCGGTTCTTTGCAGACATAATCCTTTGCCGTTTACAGACAAAATGTCACATGAAGTGACCCAAAACTTTATATTTCGATTGTACTCTTCCATCAGAGTGAGACAGGGATGCTCACTAATATTCCAGATTTGAAATTTGCTTAACCGTAAACACTGAAACCCATTTCGTTTTATAGCCTGCTTTTGATACGCTTTTGACAACAGGGTTTGATACCTGTTTGAGAAACCTTATTCCTGCCATTTAGATTTTCTTTCTGAAAAAGCACTACAGTAAAATGGTTTTGTGCGTATTTCTTATCGCAGTATTCTCCAGAAAGAATGAAAAGTCCGCTAGTTTTGAAGGTCGATACGCAACCTCATGTAGCTCTGCAATGTTATGGGAACTGCAGAATAAAATGAGAACGTAGTGTTCGTGGAATATAGTTTTTATACTACTATGAAGATAATTTTCGGCACGAAATACACATTTTTGTCCTGATCAAAGGAAAATAAGTAATGACATAATTATATGCATATGTCAAAGCAGTCACAACACCACCACACTTGATCAGAAATTATTATAAATATTTATTATTTTTAACTCTTAAATGTCAATTTATTGGGCCAAACTCACCTTAGAATTACGTATTATAGAAATGATATACATGTACCTGGGGGTTCACCTAATGTGGACACCCCCAAAATTTCCGCAACGGTTCCAGGTCACGAAATGCGGTTTTCGCTTAATTATAGTACGTACGGGGCGAGTAATTGGTCACATAGTGACTATTCTTAACACGTGTATGGACAAAGAAATTGAACCACATAATATGTGTTAATCGGAAACATACAGTTATTACAACGGCATTTAAAAGTAGGTGCAAAGAGGAATTCATTCATTTAGAATTAGCAATTTAAAGTATCGCAGAAACACCAAGAAATAATGTTCATATATGATTAAGTTAGTTTGACCGGTAGCATGAGGCAATGTACATGTAATCGTACATAACACGCACTGTGACTCACCCTGGCGGGACCGCTTCCTGTAGCAGCAGCAGAGCACCAGTCCCCGTAATCGGTTGTAGTAAGGCGTATGTCAGTGTGTGGCTTCACATAAAGTCCGTGAATGAGACATATTTGGTCTATATTTATATTTAAAGTGAATTTGGCAGAAATGCCAAGCCCGCCGTCCAATTTTATGATGAAAGTTATCTCAATTGGACGCCCATCTCATGGNGGGGAAGCAGCAACACGATGTGTTGGCACATGTCCACGAAAACCCTCACGTGGGCATGCAAGAACTTTCCAGGCACGTAAAGAATAGTAAAACAAATGTGTTATGTATACTACACCAACGGAAATTCCATCTAAACCACCTGGCTCTTAATTATGCATTACATGAAGGTAATTCCCAGCAGCATGTACTGCAATGAACTGTTATCAGGCAGGCCGTCCAGCAAAGGCCTAGTCACAGTTCATAGCGATGTAATGAACTCTTACTGGGCCTTAGCTGAACGGCCTGCCGGATACCTTCAAACAGTACACTTTTGTAGGTTTGCTCTGATGTTTGTAAGGAAATACATCAATTTTCTGCACAACATAATATGTATTTGAAATGACCTTCATAAACCATGGGCACGTAAATGTAGTAAATATGCACTACCAGGCGACCTGGAATCCGCGCTGGATAAGGCACGTGGAGCACCAGTGACAGCATAACGTGAACGTGTGGTGTGAAATCGCTTGAGACTACGTCATAGGGCCATACTTCATTCCAGAGACACTGACCGACTATAATTTAGCCCATTACCTCAGAAAGAGACCATACTGGCACTTCTGGAAGACATATCGCTCGACATATATCGTGATATGTTATATCAGCATGACGGTTGTCCTCCGCACTTTGCTTTGGTGGTAAGGCAAGTGAAAAATGAAAAGTTTTCAAATAAGTGGTTAGCGCTCGGAGGTGTTGTAAGATGTTTACCACAAACCTCCCGCCTCTAGAGTTTTCTTGTGGGGAACACTGTCAGATAGGGTGTACAACACGGTTCCTATGGTACCAGATGACATGCAGGAACGCACTGTGGCAGCTTGCAGTGGCATTAAGCCAGAAACATTTCAGGAAACTCGTCGCTCGCTACATCTGCGTTTATGTGTATTGCTGTCGATGGTAAACACATTGAGTACATATCAGACTTGTTCTCATGTTGCCCGTCTTTCCTCCACTGTGGTGATAGCATTGGTCCATTATCTCATTCCGTGCCCTTTGCCTGTAAAGTAAAGCGCAACGCTGCTATAGAAAATTTCAGTTTCTTTGAATATTATGACACGAACCTTTGAAAAATTATTCTACGAGTAAAATGTCACTCCTGTTTTTAAATAACTTGTATGCCACAAAAATATAACACAGTGCTTAACTTTAAAGTATTGTATTTTGAAGAAAAGAAACTTTAACTTTATATCTTCTATAACTTGCAAGATTTATTTCGTATTAAATACGAATTAAAAACAGTGAGAGCAGCGATGTGTTGGCAACGGCTAGTATGAAATAGTTTACAGTTAAAATATAGTTTTAATCTAGTTGTTTTGGTATGCTGTATGTTAATTAAGCATACCTGTTTATATATGTAAATTTTTAGGTAGCACTGAAGGAAACATTCTTTATTGTTACATTTTGAATTATCAGCGCAAATTACGGTGTGTAGACCCTTGTATATGGTGTTTTATTTTCGTCCGACAAAGAAACTTGAATGGGAAGAGCAGAGCTTGTAGTTCTGTCTCTCTCAGGAAGTTTTGCACCACTAGTGGTAGCAGAAAGATTATACATGTTGTAAATTTTAGCGTGTTTAATACTATTAGAGCCAAAATAATAATTTTTGAATTTGTAGTTTACAACTGAAACGAGATTTAACTGTATGAATAATTACTATGATATATGTACATGTGATGGCGTGACGGTTATAAATCCGAAGTTGGCAGAAGCGGCGACTGGCGACATCACATGGCGTGTTGCTGAACGAAGCCTTAGTTTCTCTTCTTGTGAAAAATACTTCAAATTACCCCATCAAATTTGAACATGTCGTGTATTTTAAACCTACCTAGGCACTTTACGATTTTGTGATAAATATGTTTTTCCACGGCAGGAATAAATATACTCTAACGTACGTCGTGACAGCTGTGTATGAAACAGTATTGTTGTACTTACATTATGATGTGCCAGTGTTTGGGTGATTGCAATTATTGGACTTGCTAAATGTATGCTGTTTAACCGAGAACTGTTTTTATGATGAAATTAAATTTTTCAGTCACGTCTCTTTTTTTATCACGATGTTGTAACATTGCCCTAGGTGTTTGAAACACATTTGCGCTACTTGCTTACGTTTCTGTGAATTGAATGTTTGCCACAATCGCAACAAAATACTAAGCGCAGCCAGAGAGATTAAAATTAATAATGAAACAAACCTAGAAAGCAGTACATACCAATGCACATCAATATGAGCGGAATAAAAGTTGCTGTAGTAGGCATATTTGTGTGCACGTTCACCAATATCTTTTAAGTTTGTCGCTGCTACGTACAACAAACTAGTTGCAAGAGTCACGTGCTTGAATTTAGTATGTCTTTTGTAGGACTGTTTGTTCCTTTGTTTTTAAATTTTTACAACTGATGTCATCCTTTTAACGAAATAACCCGACACATATAAATATCAAGAGGTTAAATACTACAGTTCTTTCCCCCGCAACTGTAACATGGTTAATCAGAGTAGCGGCAAAATATTAACGTATATTGCGTGTAATGTACTATATTATGTATATAAAATATGTTAACAATGTAACATAATAACCTTAAGAATTAACGTCAATCCAGACATTGTTAAAATGTCATAAAGTTGACCTAAATATGGTTTAGGCCTAAATTACGAACATTCGTACGAAATGGTTTTCGAAATATGACAGAATTTTTGAACAGCTGAAAACAGTAAACAAACCATTTGAAAGTTAAAACGTAGAAGTCACATGTCACTGTTAATGTTTACGTGTAGCGGAAGGATTCGTAATCTTTAACCAAAAGAAGAACTGTAGCAGGACTTCAGAAAAGTGTGAAGTGACCGTGAAAGGCATATATAAGAAGCGTTCCCGCCGGTATGGATCACGTCGCATTTCGTATACTTACATCTCTTAGTACAGGTCCACTGCCTCATACTACAAGCCCACATAACTTCATCATATTTGCACATTATTTCTTAGTGTTTCTGCGATACTTTTCATTTCAAATGCAATATCTAGAAGTTTTCTTCGCACATACTTTCGTATGCCATTGAAATAAATGTTTTCCCATTTGACAAATTATGTATCTGTCAGTTAATTTGTACATAAACGTGTTAAATAGTCACTATGCGGCAAATTAATTGCCTCTGTGCGTGCCATATTTGAGCGAAAACAGCATTTCGTGATCTGGAACTGTTTTGAAAATAGTGGTGGTGTCCACGTTAGGTGGACTATCCTGTATATGCATATACACACCTCATTAAAAATTAGTTTTGACGGCAAGGAAATGTCGGATTGCAGAACTACTCGTATATAAGGTAAAAGTCACCAACAACAAGAAATAATTACAAATTGAGATAGGAATGTGCAATAGAGCAATAAAGGATGATTCAGGAGGAGTGACCGCCAATCACAGGGATTATTCCTTACATCATTTGGAGCAAAATATGTCATATAAATGTGAGTCCTATTACCAATATGAACAGAATAATCCGACTATCAGCATACCCACCCATCAGTGGAAAAGAGTTTACAAAACCAATTCACCATCAATCTGTGGTGTGGTGGGCTACACGATCGACTGACCGGGCAATTAATATTCCCGGGATGCTGTGGTGTATCTGTAATATTTGTAAGAACTACCGCCGTTACTTGAAGATATTCCGTTAGCAGTGAGACGTCGTATGACCTTCCAGCATGATAGTGCACCACTTTACTTCCTCCGTGATGTGGTTGAACACTTAAATGTGCATTTATCATGTGGATATGACGAGGCAGTTTTCACCCCTGGCTGGCATCCTCGATCACCAGATATATCATCACTAGATTATTGCGTATAGGGATGAATGAAGGATATTGTTTACCATAGCACTGCACGAACACGTGAGAAATTACTTGCACGTATCATGTATGCCACTACAGAAATAAAACACAGCTGTGCGCAGTTAAGTAAAGCAACACGTGCGGTTCATAGCGTGCAGATAAGTGTATGGAAGTAGACGAAAACATTGTTGAACATCTTTGTAAACTTTTTAAACGCAATTGTGATGTTCAATTATAAACAATAGGGTCTGATAATACATCACCGTATTTACTTCTGAAAGGGTTATTAGTGTATTCGTCATTTTTCAAATATTTCGAATTACTCTGTAAATATTGGGAATAGGACCCACATTTATATGACATATTTTGCTTCGAATGATGCACGGAATAGGCCCTGTGAGTGGCGGTAACCCCTCGTGAATCACCCTTTATTTATTTCGCTTCACATATATATGACATTTCGCCACTATGTCTGTGAATACATTTCGCCAGACATCGCGGCCTGGACTTACAGTTGTCCATCATCGTGTCCTATGATAATCCATATCCCTTACTTGAATATCCACTCGCAGTTACTGAGGTGTTTGCGATATAGGCGAAGTCGCGATATAGCAGCTAACAGCATCCCAAATGTTTTCCATTGAGGATATTTCTGGCGATGCGGCTTCAAGGCACACTCTTAAGGTGGCGGAGGTATGAGGACAAGAACCGTACTTTTGGAACAGAGAACTAACAACGGCGTCGTAGGACCTCATGAGCGTAACGTTGAGCTATTAAATGCCCGTAATGAAGACCAATGGTGATCGGGCATCGTACGAAATCGCACCCACACCGTAATACCAAACTGTCTGGGCGTGCGAAGTGTGACGACAAATCTTTCAATTTGGAGCTGCCCCCTTTTCCTCTACAAACGGATGTGCTAGTCTTCGCCACTGCGACGAAAGTAAGACTCACCATGAAGCTTATCAACTGATATTTTGCATGGCTCTATGGCAGTCGGTCATGACACCGTTGTAGCCTGTGTGTAATGGCCTGCATGTATAAAGTCCTGCGTCGTGCAGCCAACTATCAATGCTACTGGCAGTTACAGGATGCTACTGGGTGGCATTACTGCTCGATGAACTTGTCAATGAAACCCTCTTTTCGACAGCTGCTATATTCCACACTGTGAAAAATTTTCTGATAAACTGCCTAAACTGTAATGAATGTTGTTAACCTATACACTGTATGGAAATAATACCGCACATCAAACTGCAGATAAAGGAATGTTTAGTTTCGCTACAAAATTGGGAACTTCCCTACGCATTTGACTGTTTTCTTAGAAAATGAAAGAACTCTACAATGAATGTATTGGGGAAAAAATTACCATTCCCGCTTTCTCACAAAGCGTGTGCACTTATATGGTAAATTTCTAAAAAAATGTCTCAGAGTGCAAAGTATTCTTAACGAGAACACAAGTTTACATACATGAAACATGACAGGCCACATAAGAAGTAATTACGAACTGCAAATTTATTGAATGCAATTATTTGGACTTGTGATAAGATTACAAAGTATATCGGATAATGTGTATCAGTGCTCTTCAGTTCATTCTATTTCTCAATTCTAACATACTCAAATTCAAATTTTTTGTTTCCATTATAAATATCGTATTTTAAAAGGTTTGGCTTAATGAGAAAGGCTAATCTGGCATCCGTTTCATCAGTTAGTTCATTTAATATGTTGTTGGTGAAAAATCTTGAGTTAACATTATGTCATTTAGCTCAATTTAATATAGAATAAAATACAGGAATATTTAAATATTTATCAGTGAAAACTCTTTCAACACATTCGGGAAAAGAAAACTGTAGTTTATTGTGGTTGAAGTCTTCTCGTTACTGCAGTCTTGTGGTTGTAGCGCATATTCCCAATATTATACAGAATGATTCCAAACTCATGGGTCAAACAATGAGGGGCGGCAGAGCTCACTAAAAAAAACAATTATTGTTTAGGAATATATGGGCGGAAGTAACGCGTTCAGGCATAAACAGACAAATAAAACATGAAATGTAACAGATTGTTTATTTACAACGTCGCCGCTAAATGCCTTTTTACAACAATTTTTATAATAATTGCTCAAAATTGCTACAACCGACAGTAGTGCAAGCTTGGTAGCGTTGGTGGAGTGATTGGCGAACAGATTCAAATACGCCGGGTATTTCACGCACGCCACCATTGTCAGCCAATCACGCCATATGTAGAGGTCACCAAGCATGCGTGACTGTTGGTGGATGCATTTCCAGCAACTGTTTTAACATTTCTGTACGGAATCACTCGTTAAGTATGCTGCTAATGAACATTTTATGTTTCCGTTAATGTGTTATGTTTTTGTGTTTGTGCCTCAACGCGTCACTTTCGCCCATATATTCCTATACAATAATTGTTGGTTTTAGTGAGCTTTATCACCGCTCAATGTTTGTCCCATGATTTTAGAATCATCCTGCATACCACATTCATATATGTTGTCTTCACTATAGTTCAAAACCAGTATATTTCTTTGGAAAACCCTGGAATAATACTAACAAACATGTCGTTCACTGTCTACAGCGCTAGCAACTACTCTAACATATATTCATGTAAAACATTTTAAGTAAACCTGAATTATTTATACACATACAAGTTGCATTTATTAGCTTTGCTATAGACACTTTTAATGCTAGTATCACAAGTCAATGCTGGGATTTCTATGTTTTGTTTAAAATAGAAGTGTTTTGGTTTTAGGCTACTTTCAGGTGGAATTTAAAATGCAAAATATCAAATTTTTTTACGTGTTATGCTTTGCAGACTTCCAGTATAAAAGTTACTTTTTCCTATTACTAGCAATGTCACGTGACAATTTTACTTCACATATGCATTAAATAACAATTCAAGCTAATTCACATATATTTGCTATTGCACAACAAATAGTAGGCATGCCATAAATGGCATATAAGCTTGCTGGTAATGTTTCTCTCAATAATAAGAAACCACAAAAGGGCCGTAAGTATGCTGTTATTATGTTCCAAGTAGTAAAAAACAGTCGGTATGCCGTGCATGGGCCAATAGCATGCTACTGTTACATCCGCGGCAATAAGTTACAGTTGGCGTACCATGAGTACAGCAGTAAACAACAGCTGGCATGCCGTAAATGACCCGTAAACATGCTGCTAATATGTATATTCCCAGCTTGTGTGGTGTATGTTGAAATCTAACAATCACTATGAATGCATTGGCTCATATTACGATTATTTAAAAAATAGGTATTGTCACTTTTGTTTGTGTGAACTGATTGTGAACCATATAAGAAACGCTGGCAGTCATAAATGCGAACGTTGCAACCACTGCCAGCAGTTTGCCACCTGTTGACTGCTTATTATTTTCTACTTAGGCAGTTGTATTTCGTAATTTCTAAATAAATTCACTATTGTTTGTCTGGCTGGCGTATTCTAGCTTGAATTATGTGTGGAATCAATGAGATGGTCATCATTGTTGACGCAATCAGCAGGGGTGTGAATTTCGATCTTCAGGTTGCCTGAACGCGCCCATGTATTTCTGAGGTTTATCGGCTTGTGACCCGGGTGGCGCTACTGCTGCAGTGGTTCTCAGTTCGTAAAAAATGTTTTTTTTTTCCAAGACAGTCAATGCCGTAGACTAAAGATGAAGTAGACCGATATCGCGTACTGAGCACAACCAGTCTCCATGTCCCAATATTAAACTGCTTTTCTGCCAATACGACTTGCCAACACAGCGCAGATTGGATTTAAGATAAGAACACTGTTTAGAAACAAGTGTTTTGAGATGTTCGTATACTCCCTTTTAACCAATTTTTCATACAGTTTGATTAAATTCGAAATAGTGAAAGTATTTTATTCGCATAAAAGTGCTCGTCTTTTGAAAATTAATATATAAACAAACTTTTTCATTACTGCTGACCACGTGACTTTGACAACCGTGTTCCTTTGCGGTAGTTTGTCAATGTTGCGTACACGAGTAGAAGACGAATAATCGTTCTACATCATTTTTACTCTATGGTCATTACAAATCGATGAGTCAAGTCGCAGTATTATATTCGGCGAAGGTAAATGAGTCGTTTGTGAGACCACTAATGCCGCGACTGCTGAAGCTCTCATGTTCAACACGGGATAAAGAAGAAAGGACTTTACTGAAAATATTACTTTAATGGCATAACTTGCGTAGAAACAATGTGCTGTGCATGGAAATAATATACTCTAAAATTTGATGTTGGTGCGTCGCCATGGTAATGTTACTTTTTCGTTATTGGGCTATATTATGTCAAAGAGACGTTACTTATGGAGATCCTAAATATGCCATATTTTGACCAACATCATAGAAAGTTTTGTTGCCCCACAAAAAGTAACGAGATGCAAACCCACCTGCGCAGACCCCAGTGCAAGGCAGCATTCACATCACTGTAGCCTTTGGCCGCAAGTATAATAATTTGGACCACA
>NQII01013493.1:0-20449 GCA_002778355.1 Clitarchus hookeri
AGGTGAATGTAAATGTTGTTGCACCGGATTGGCCATCCAGTCAGCTAATCCAAAACATATATTCAAGCGTCTCTCACATTTATTCACGTCACCATCCAATATTTCTCGTGGAACTGCGAGTAAGGCACAAAACATAGAAAAAATTACATAGCCCTTAAACTATCAACAATCACTTAATATGCATAGGGGTGTTTCGGATAGGTCTTGAGGTCCNATTACATAGCCCTTAAACTATCAACAATCACTTAATATGCATAGGGGTGTTTCGGATAGGTCTTGAGGTCCTCTACCTCCTTGCTTCGGCTTTACACCACATCCTGGGCCAGTCTATATATATTTATATGTATATATATATATATATATATATATATGAAATATGTTACAAACTTTATGATGTTGTTTCTTGTCGAAAATGAGGTACAGTTATATAATGACACTTACAGCCTGGCGCAAATCGAAAGGGAGAAATTAGCCCTTGAAAATAGAAATCAATGGTCGTATTTTGGCAAAATATCATAAACTACTTAGAAATAAATTTCGATTCTCTGGATACTGTTTTATGCTTGCGAGAACTGCTATCTGTAAAGAAATAGTTTCGAATACCTTCCGCCTTCATTAAAGTAATTGGGGCGGCCACCCCCTTTTCCGCTTAATTGTTTTTGGCTTAATCATATTGTCGCAACACCCTCAGGCAAACAGTTTCGAGTAAAATGGAATAGAAGTTTTGTTGCCTGAGGGGCACGCACCCACAATACACAGGAAGTGTGACTGAACGATACGCTTGTGCACAACAAACGAATAGTGAACACTGTAATGCCTACGCACAAAACGTCATGTGTTACGTGTGAATCTGTGTGAGTTATGAACAGGTAACGAGCAATGCATGGTGTATTCGAACGAATATGTCGGTAAATATCGAGGAAATGTTCTTAGGTTGTACCATGAGGTTGCACTTAACTTTCTGACAATAAAATGCACCACACCAAACAATGTGAAAAATGCCATGCCTTTATGAAAAGAGTACTTAAATTTACGTGAGATTAAACAACAAACGTTCCGATCCTATTGTTCAACAACGTTCTTAGTATGCCATCAATGAGTCTTGTCACTATCGTGTACTTTGTGAACACGCATGGTGTTGGGGTATGCACCCACGAAAGCGGCACGGCAATGAGCGTGTAGGTAAATAAAAAAGTAAATAAGCGTTTCAACAGTTGTATGCCATTGGAACATGGAAACGACAAAATGCCATGCTCTGCGACACTTACCTTTCTCTTTCGAGCAGACGATACTGCGTGCGTGTTTACAAGGTAGCTGTTCGCTGCCTTGATGGTAGGCAACCAGTGCATTGCGTTTGGTGAATGTTTTGCAGTACGAAAGCTCAGCGACAAGACACCTCGGCTGGAAATGTGTGCGTGCGTCATTCGCTACCTCACACCAGCAGCATGAGGTAAATTTGCCGCAATGAGACCCGAATGCCAGTGACCCTGTAAACATGGGCAGATACACACCTGCAGAGCTTACCGACATTCTCTTGATTTACGGCGACGCTAAGTTCAGTAGCACGTTAGCTGTACAACTGTACCGCGAACGATATCCAAGCAGACGGCACCCAGCGCACACAATTTTTGCAAGAATCGTTCAGCGCCTGCGAGATACAGGAAGACTCCTGCCAAACTTTCAGAACTGTGGTGTTCAAGCGACAAAGCGCACACCACGCTTTGTAGAAGATGTCCTGCACGAGTCGAGCATCAATCCTCGACGAGTACCAATGTCATTGCACGTGTTTTGGGTTCATCACACATGATGGTGTGTAATGTCTTGCATGACCACCAGTTTCACCCTTATCAAGTATGTCGACAGCAAGCATTGGAGGAACGTGACTTTCCACCCACACATGCGTTCTGCACATGGTTTCTGCAGAAGACAGCTCGTGACCCGGAGTTTCCGAGGTGTTCTCTGTTTACAGGCGAAGCCTGCTTCACACGTAATGGTGTGTATAATAACCACGACAGCCATGTGTACGCTGATGAAAATCCAAATGCCACCGTCGTGACATTCAAGCAAGAGAGGTTTTCTGTGAACGTGTAGGCTGGCATAGTCCATGATCACTTAGTAGGGCGGTACATGTTACCAGCACGTCTTGATGGCCATGTGTACCAGTGCTTTTTACAATGCATACTGCCTGAGTTGATAGAGGACGTACCCCTAATGATACGTGACAGCATGTGGATACAGCACGATGGGTCACCACCACCCAATGCTCGTGCTGTACGTGATTACCTCGACGAAGTATTTCCAAGGAGATGGTTAGGCAGGGAAGTTCCTGTCGCTTGGCCTGCTCGCTCCCCAGATCTATCACCTCTAGACTTTTACCTGTGGGGTCAGATGAAGTCTCTTGTCTACAAGACACCAGTGGACACGGCAGAAGAACTCGTGGCACGCATCGTAGCAGCCGGCGAGATGATCCGAAGGAATGTCAACATGTTCCAGAGTGTGCGACAGTCTTTGTTCTGGCGTTGCAATGCCTGCAGTGGTGAAGGTGGCCGGACCTTCGAGCACCTGTTGTGATATTATTGTAAACATGTATCAGTTATAATTGCTGCTTTGTAAAATTAAAGTACAGTGTGTGCTATTCATTTGTCACACGCGTATCATTCGGTTACTTCTTCTGAGTCATGTCTGTTGCGTACCACTCAGGCTACCAAATTTCTATTCACACGACAATACGACCTTTTTTGTTCATTTGGCTCTCTTGATACAAATTATGGTATAAAATCTCTAAAGAATCTTATGATAGAAAGAATTAAGCCGAAAAGGGACTGGCCGCCCCCATTACTTTAATGAAGCCGGAAAGTATTTGAAACTATTTGTTCACAAATTGCATATCCTGTTAGCATAAAGCAGTATCCAGAGAATAGTACTTTATTTCTAAGTCGTTTACGATATTTTGCCAAAAATACGATCTTTAATTTATATTTTCAAGGGCGAATTTTTCCCTTACGATTTGCGTCAGGCTATAAGCTGCATTATATAACTGTACCTCATTTTCGACAAGGAATCACCCCACAAAGTTTATATATATATAACTGCTGCTATACAGAGTTGGGAATTTTACTAAATATTCGATTCTATCCTGAACTAATGTAGGTAACCTACCTACATGTATGGGAATAAACTTTACTATTCATGCTATATAAATACGCGTATACGAAGAGATGCGTAAATTTGCGAAATATTTTCTTATATAGTGTGAGTTACTTGACGTCACACGGCCGACAGTTAGGGCTGTACGACCTCTACTTTTCAATATAGTTTCGAAACTTTTTACCACATCTGTATCGGTACGATACAGAGTGGCGCCTAGAGTGCATCAAAAATCGATGTCACTGTATTGCAAATATCGTCCATACAGAGATAGCAGATATCGACATCACAAATATTAGTCATATTGATATCGCAAATATTGCATTTCGCTAAAATCGCATGTCCCCAACATTGCAAATCACCAACATCACATTTTACCAACATCGTGTATCATCAACATTGTACATCGATAATATCGCGTATCATCAACATTGTACATCGATAATATCGCATATCATTAACATTGCACATCGATAATATCGCGTATCATCAACATTGCACATCGATAATATCGCGTATCATCAACATTGTACATCGATAATATCGCGTATCATCAACATTGTACATCGATAATATCGCATATCATTAACATTGCACATCGATAATATCGCGTATCATCAACATTGCACATCGATAATATCGCGTATCATCAACATTGTACATCGATAATATCGCGTATCATCAACATTGCACATCGATAATATCGCGTATCATCAACATTGCACATCGATAATATCGCGTATCATCAACATTGTACATCGATAATATCGCGTATCATCAACATTGCACATCGATAATATCGCGTATCATCAACATTGCACATCGATAATATCGCGTATCATCAACATTGTACATCGATAATATCGCGTATCATCAACATTGCACATCGATAATATCGCGTATCATCAACATTGCACATCGATAATATCGCGTATCATCAACATTGTACATCGATAATATCGCGTATCATCAACATTGCACATCGATAATATCGCGTATCATCAACATTGCACATCGATAATATCGCGTATCATCAACATTGTACATCGATAATATCGCGTATCATCAACATTGCACATCGATAATATCGCGTATCATCAACATTGCACATCGATAATATCGCGTATCATCAACATTGTACATCGATAATATCGCGTATCATCAACATTGCACATCGATAATATCGCGTATCATCAACATTGCACATCGATAATATCGCGTATCATCAACATTGCACATCGATAATATCGCGTATCATCAACATTGCACATCGATAATATCGCGTATCATCAACATTGCACATCGATAATATCGCGTATCATCAACATTGCACATCGATAATATCGCGTATCATCAACATTGCACATCGATAATATCGCGTATCATCAACATTGCACATCGATAATATCGCGTATCATCAACATTGCACATCGATAATATCGCGTATCATCAACATTGCACATCGATAATATCGCGTATCATCAACATTGCACATCGATAATATCGCGTATCATCAACATTGCACATCGATAATATCGCGTATCATCAACATTGCACATCGATAATATCGCGTATCATCAACATTGCACATCGATAATATCGCGTATCATCAACATTGCACATCGATAATATCGCGTATCATCAACATTGCACATCGATAATATCGCGTATCATCAACATTGCACATCGATAATATCGCGTATCATCAACATTGCACATCGATAATATCGCGTATCATCAACATTGCACATCGATAATATCGCGTATCAGCAGCATTGCACATCAATAATATCGCATATCGTCAACATAGCATGGAGCTAATACAGCATATCGCTAATATCGCATAAAGCTGATATTGCATATCGCTAATATCGCAATGTCAGATTTATTGCTAAATACTGTGCTGTGATAATTGAGAGATATTGTTTCGTGATCGATATATCGCCACAGAGTAGATAAGTACATGGAGACGAAATGGCGTGGCGGTTCATTTTATGTGAGCTTGTCCATTCGTTGATTGTATGCACGAGTCTATGCGTCTGATTGGCTTTTACATATTGCGAAGGGTTCCCCATTGGCGAAACAACTGACTGGAGATAAGCTTCCCGAGCGCTGATTAGAGAACGGCGTGGTCGGTGACGCCAGTTTGCTGGCGCGTGAAGCTGGAGTTGGTGATAAAGATGAATTTTTCACCTCTGTAGTTTCGAGTAGTCTGTGAGACGACCATGTCGCACAGCCGTACTCGCCAGCGAACAGAGAACCATATCCCGGCCTCACAGTCGAGTCGCACCCTACGCAGGGGTCGGATGACCTGGATTCCTCCCCCGCCAGAGTATCCGCACAAAGGACTTATCAGACTAATCGACCCACCGGCTACGCACAAAGGCCGCGCCCTGCATCGCGTCATCTACACCCCAGTGTTGCCAGATGGCGGGCAATTTGAGCAGCTGGCAGGGAAAAGGTAAGCTGCGAGGGAAAAAACAGAAAACTTTCGAACTTTAAGCATTTTTTTAAATTTACGTATAGATTTTTACAATTATAAATTAAATAATCTGTAATCGATAACCACGACCAAATAGCAGGACCACTATTTTCATTACATACTTGTATACTTTTATGACTTCATTTTTGTTTGTTTTCTTTGGAAATTGTTTTGGTGGGATTATCTGTGCAATTATTAAACATCAATATGCTACCGAACACTGTTATTGAGCTAATTATGACAGAAATGATAAACAACCCCTCGAGCCGTAAATTCAAATGAAGGCAATCAAATGACTCGATTTCTCTACAGTCAACCAAACAAATGCAGGTACTGGACCAAGCTATTTTACTGCCGCCACAAATTCTCTAACGCTAGCTATAAAATTGTTACAGCTAAGTAAATTCTCATTCACTCCAAACTAAATATTCATTTGACCCTACACTGATTTGTATCATGTTTACGGCAACCAAACCGATTAGTTTAACGTAATTGTAAGATGGCTGTGTTTGCTTTTAGATGATGTCGGAGCAACCAAATGTATGATCGAACATGAAATGATTTGTAAACGTTTCATTTTGTTTAAGGGAAGTAGTGCAGATTTTTGGAGCAAGAGCATTTAGTAGAGTAAGCAAAATATTGTTAATTGCAAACTATTCACGTAAATTTCTTTGGTATATGAAAGAAAATTTTTTTCTCTCAGTGTAAAAACTGCACTGAAAATGTTAACACAAAATATGTGGAAAACTATACTAGTACGGAATTAGGAGAATTGGGCCTAAGGTAAGTTGATAAGACAAATATCCATTGTGTGTGCCGTACTTATAAGCTCGCTGATGATGTGAAGTTTAAAGAGCATATGTGTATGTGTGCGAGTGTACTCGTGTGTGTATTTTCACGTTGCTGTAGAAGCAGGGAGGAGAGACACCACGGCTGTTACCCATGTCATTTAAGCTGCTGTTTTAAATGTCATCTTCTTGCGCTGTCTTCCCTGCTTATGAACGTTTGTGTCTAGTCGCTGAGACTTCGGTACTAGTTTGGCAAACTTCGGATGTGCTCGGCTTCCTCGTCAAACGTAAGCATATAACTATGCTAGTTTAATCTGCAATAAAACTTTTTGATCCCTATTTTTAACATTTGCAGTTGATTTTATCCTGTTATCTCGGGATATACGAGTATGCGGTTGGAAATCTAGGAAATAAATATGGCTACATTAATTTCTTTCTGCTGACAGCAGGAAACCACTTAGGAACGCCAACAGCCAAACAGTAGTGGTCTCAGTGGCAGAACACACGTTAGCAGTGCCAAAAGTAAGATTAACAGCGTCCGCTATGTCCAACGAAATTGTTGTCATGCCATTACACAGGCCTACGAAATTGAAGTTTTTGAAAAAAAAAACAAGAGAAGTTTTCGCTGATTTGTATGTTATTTGGTGTGCTGATTTCGAAAATGACCACCATTTTTTTCCATCACGTCAGGATTTTTGTAAAATCTATATCGATATATTGGCTAAAATCCTATTTGAAAGGAATTCTCTCAAACAATGTTGCATGTACTATCTGCCAGATCGCACGAGCCGCCTCTGGTTGAGAGAAAAACAGAAAGTTCCCTTGAGTTTAGACTTTTTACATCAAATTATGGTGGATTTTCTAGAAAATAAAACCAACATAAAATTTCAATTTGTTTTTATTACGGTAACTTACATAAAATAGACGATTGATGAAGATGAGCAAATTATGTGTGTACATGAAAGTTTGAAACAATGTTAAAGTGAGAAAAAAACATAATAAAACAAAACAACAGTTTATATTTAAGTCCGTACTCTTTTTCCTTTGAAACTTCTTTTTGGCGTTCTTATTTTATGTCCAATCTCAGGCCTATCTCGTATTAACATCCAACAGTAGTCGGCGAGCATGTTCTTGTCCCATCTTCCTTGATATTTGCGCTCCATATCTTTGATGTCTTGATGGAACCTTTCACCCTCTTCTTCGCTGACTGCTCCTAAATTTTCGGGGAAAAAGTCCACATATGAGTGAAGGAAATGTATTTTGACACTCCTGAAGCAACCCGACACTTGAAATTTGTCCAGCATATTAATTACAATAGGTTTATAGTCAGGATACTTAAAGTTACCCAGAAATTTACGGACGACATCATTGAAGGCAACCCAAGCTTCTTTTTCCTTTGTTGTCATGTGAGTCTCAAATTCTTTATCCTTCATAAGCTTGCGGATATCTGGACCAACGAAGATTCCCTCTTTCAACTTGGCTTCGGATAGACCTGGAAACGTTTTGCACAGGTATTTGAAACATTCGCCATATTTTGCAATAGCCTTGACAAACTGCTTCATTAAACCTAATTTAATATACAGAGGGAGTAACAATACTTTTTGTGGCTCAACTAAGCTGTTTCGAATCAAAGTCTTGGTGCCTGGTTCAATATTTTGTCTTTTAGGCCATTATTTTTTTACCCAATGTTGAGTTTTACCACGGCTGTCCCACTCACAAATGAAACATGGGTACTTTGTGTACCCGCCTTGTTGACCCAGAAGCATGGAGATAACTTTCAAATCACCGCAAACTGTCCAACCGTGGTCGGCATATTTTATTTTGTTGAGGACGAGAGCCAGGTTTTCTTAACGTTCTTGTAAGTGCACCGAGTGTCCAACTGGTACAGATGCATACTGGCTTCCGTCATGAAGAAGGACAGCTTTAAGACTCCTTTTCGATGAATCTATAAACAGCCTCCATTCATCTTTATCGTAGGTGATATTATATTTGCTCATCAATCCGGGAATATCAGAACAATAGACCAGGTTCTCCTCTTCCTCAAAATAATTAACAAATTCCTTTTCCCGATTCCTGTACCAATAAAAAGAGGTTCATTTGGCCAATAGTTTTTTCTTTCAATTTGGAGCCCAACAATTCAGCTACCTTTTTCTAAAGACCCAGATCTCTAGTCAGATCAATAAGTTCTACCTGAATGAAGGTCTGAGATGAATCGCCTCCAGAGGCTTGTATTTGGTATCGGAGCCTTGAACTTCTGAATGTTCCGATTCTGAAGACTCTGAAAAGATGACTGACAATTCAGGTGGAGGCAAAGGCACTGTCACATCAGGTCCATGAGGAACGGGGCTTATGGCCGATGGAGTGTTATCAGGATAAGATATTAGCTTTTTATTTTTGCTGTTATAACCATGGACATGGCAGGAACAAAAGTAACAATCGTCAGAGTGGTTTGTCGGCTAACTCCATGTCATAGGAATTCCAAATCGTAAAGCAGTCTTCTTTCCTTTGAACAAGAGGCGTAGATCATTGAGACACTGCACACAAACTTTATGAGGAGCCCACGATTTGTCCTGGTCTCCGAGTTTCATGCCAAAATACGTAAGCTGAAGTTGTCTTATATAGTGTGTACTGCTCCTCATTAGATTTTTAATAACACTGTATTCGCCTCATATGTAACAACAGTCATCTGGAAAATTTTCACAACGTCTCGAACTCGAAGCCATGTTTCAGGAAACGCACAGAGAAAAGCAACCGTTAAGCTCGAACAACTAGAAGGCGACTGCCGATTACGCTCGCTTAGTGAGCGTTCCTGCGAGGTCAGCGAATCAAGATAAGGATGCGCGCGACGCTATTAATAGTGAGAGATTGTGAGGAGGAGGGGGGATGGCGACGGGGAGCTGTCACAGAGGGGTATTCTGTAGGTTTCACCATGGTAGAATGATGGTCAGGCAGGGAGGGAAGAAATTCAACGCCAAGAATTTTTATGATAAATGTTCATAAAAATCCAAGTTACATGCATTTTTAAAGAAAACGTGACGTGACAGACATTTTTCTTTATTTTTTTTTAATTAGCACCAAAAAATAAATAAAGTTCAGCTATCAATTCCCTTGTATTTTTTTCATCGCAGGCCTGTGAGACGCGTTTTTCTATGATAAAGAGTTTAATTTTGCTTTTAACACAGGTCAAAAAAATTTCTACTAAAACCATTTATGCTATATTCACATCCTCGGCATATAACTTCAATATTTGAGTTTCTTGGACAGAATTATCGTTTACCACCGCCATTTAAAAACATCCTCTCATTAGTGACTAATAATCAGAATCAGCGAATAAAGGAACTCCCGTCAGTAACCTCAACTGCTGACGTTAAAAATAAACCAGGGAACGCAGCCTATGCAGTGATGGTAATAGTTAGAGAGCAAATTCCCCTTTTGGTTTACAGAATTTTCCTTTTCTAAGTAAAATTTCCTGACCTAAGTTTTTTCATTTAAAACACACAAAATAACAGTATTAAATTATATACTGATACAGCACAAAGAAAGTACTCATGTTCATGCAAAGCAACACTTCTTTGTATGCTTGAATTGCAATACAGTCTTACCATGTAACATTTTATATTCCAAATCATTGTTGGCGTCTTCTTCTCTGTCTTCATCTTCCCAGGAATTGTGTATTGGAAATGTTTTTTACTACACATACGGAATTTAACATATCGATACTAAGTCTGTTACACTTCTTGCGTTTTAACGTCAGTTACAATACTGAAAATACTTTCTGCTTATGCGTTTGAGTGAGGAATTACCTCTTTTTGTACCTCCTCCTATCTTTTTACGTTTAGTAACACAGCTCTTACTAGACTCTGACATTTTCATTTACTCTATAAATTCTAACGAAAGAACGAAACTAAGTGAAAATATCTTATGCGTCACACAATATAAATATTCAACTAATTCTTGTTGATTATTTCACAACAACGATACCGTTGATGTCAAGAAACAGTAGAAACCTGTATCAGACAACCCAGTTGTTTAATATCCACCGAAAATTTGAAATTTCCCCGAATTTTAAGCAATTTCGCGAAAAAAAATTCCCCTTTTCTCTTTCGACTAGGAACGTATCAAAATTTCCCTCGAAAAGGGAAATTTCCCTCGCCCTACCATCACTGAGCCTATGTTTCTCTCTAGCCACGCATGCGCTGTAATGACGACATCGTCGGGCCACAGTCGACGAGAGAATCCGAGTACACCCGAAGTTTGCCGAACTCGCACAGCCTGACTTGCGAACCTGCATACCGAATTTAAATAACACCACAGAAAGAATGAAGCCGTAATAAATTTTCTTTCATTGTGCCTCAAGTCAACTTTCTCGCATCACAATGGCGTCACTGTCGAAACGGAAGTGACAAGACAGCTACCCTGTATCTAGCCAGATAACCAGCACCATCAGAACGCCGCGAAAGAGTTTTGCGGCTCGTTCATTCTGTAGTTTAATTGCGGGCAACTGAGCACTTTTGAGATGGAATCAAACTTNCGAAAGAGTTTTGCGGCTCGTTCATTCTGTAGTTTAATTGCGGGCAACTGAGCACTTTTGAGATGGAATCAAACTTTGAAAAATAATCGATGTCCCTATCTGCATGTTTTAACGCATCGCCTCTCAGAGATGCTCCCATTCAGATTGGCACCGGTGTAATAAAAGTAGTTCCGNATCTGCATGTTTTAACGCATCGCCTCTCAGAGATGCTCCCATTCAGATTGGCACCGGTGTAATAAAAGTAGTTCCATGTATTAAATTCGCATGAAAAGTACGTTCTAGGAATTTGTAGGAAAATACTTAACACTTAATGAGACTGACGGTAATAACTAGCATATAGAGTAGGTGGCATTTAAATATTTCTGGCAATTTTAATGTTACCTTGATAAGCACATGAACCATGTCACGAGGTCAATATCACAGTTAATTTTTAATGCAGAGGAATATTGGGTAGAGCAGTGATGGCAACTATGCAGTAACGAACTTCGTAGTGCTGACACTTAACTGCTCTTTTGTCTTTATAACTGTCAGTACCTCGTACTTTCTAAGTACACTTAATTTGGCCAGTTTTTAATACAGGTAGAATTTATTCAGTTTACGCTATATACATATATTATATATAATTAAAACATGCGTTTCTTGAAAATAAAAATGTTAACTGATATCGACGTGACTTCCATGACAGGTGTCGTTGGCATTTCTGTAAGAAATCATGAGTTAGTGTTAAGCCTAGTATTTTATGTCGGAGGATGTAAAGCAGCACGTCCGTTAAAAAAATGCATTTGTAATAGGACATTTTATTTTTCGGAGGTCGATTGCAAAAGTGTTTAGTTTATCGGTAACCGGTCTTTAAGTGTTTGAAGCATAACGTGGTGCCTCAGAGTAGATAAGTACTCAGAGACGAAGCAGCGTGGTAGTACCTTTGACGTGGGCGTAACCATTGTTTGATTGGCTGTGCAAAGCTCTGGGAACGAGCCTTGTGTCTGATTGGCTATTGCGTGCTGTGAAAGGTTCCCTATTGGCCGGGCTGTCAGCTGGCGAGTTGGCCGCAAGACGCTGATTGGCGAAAGGCGTTCCAACATGTTACTGGCCAGTGACGCAATTTTACTGGTGTTTGTGGCTAGTGGCGTAACTGGGAAAAGGGTGGAGGGGTGATATGCTACCGGGGGGTATAGTATGTATCACGAAAGAGTTCAAATTTACCACAGTTTTGAAAGTATTCTTGCGTACATTTATTTCCATGGACAAATATTTTATGTTGCATACTGGACAGGTAGACAGTCGGCTGAGTGTGGTTATGTAAATTTAACACGGAGAAAAAGATTTGTTGAATCAAACAAAGATTGTTTGGTGCAACCAGAATACTCGTTTGTATATGGGCAATGTAATATTATGTTGCTTAAGCCAAATTATTTTGTTGTTCTTATTTGGTTGCCCCAGACAAAAATTTTGTTGATGAAACTAAAGATTTGGTTGGTGCAAATAAAAATGTGTTTGCTCCACATACAGTAAACAGTTTGGGAGAATATAAAAAAATGTTAGGAGTTCGCCCGAGATTCGAAATTACATCACCTGCGTCCGAGTGCTACGCCTAAGTAATCGCAGCTAATGAGATCGCTGATGAAGTTGGAATTTTTTAAATAGTTATACTGCAAATACTGGACACAGTGCGCAAAATAATATTTCAAGTTTTACAGCTTTACTTTTCAGTTTCCTGATGAATTTGTTTTATAAATGTATTTATACAATTACTAAGCATCAATAGATGCACTAAAAATACATTACTACTCTAATTGTCACAAAACATGCAAACAAACTCTCGAGCAGTTTTTTTGAACGAAGGCAATCAAATGAGTAGCCAAACAAATATATTCAGTTTATTCAACAAAACACTTTTTTGAGAGTCTAAATATTTGACCCAACACCGAGATTTCGTTTATTCAAATGTGTACTTTGTTATTTGAAGAAAAGTAATTTTTAGGTTTTAAAATTTTGTTTGCTAGTAAAATATTTTGTTAGGGCAACTAAAATTATTTTTCACCCTATACAAACAAATATTTTGTTCGATTTTCTCGCAGTGCAACATTGGCGAGGGGAGTGGAATGGAGAGATTTGGACGGCTTTTAACATAGAGATCTTGAGAGCCGATGAGGGTGAAGCGAGGTGATTTTGGAGCACCACCGGAATGAAAGGGCAGGGGAAATGGGAGATCCCCGAGAAAACCCGTTGACCAGCGGCATCGTTAGGGAGGCGAGTAGTCTAACCACTACACCACCGCGGCATCTAGGCAGGGAAAGGGCACAGTTGTATCCGTACAGACATCTGTAAAAAGGGCTGTCTTTAAATGTCAAAAAAGTGCACTCGTTCATGAAACAGATTATAAGGTATACCACGAGGTCGAAGGGAGGATGGTTTTGGGTTCCTCCCCTGGGAAAATTTCTTAAAATGTAGCCTACAAATTATGCATTTTAAACATTTTCTGTTGTAATAAATATCGCCAATTTAGGGATAAACGTATAAATACATATATATCGCCAATATAATTTTGGTTTTGGTTGTGGGGGATGGTTGATTACCCTGATATTAACCTCCACCCTCCTTCCACTCATAGTTACACCACCGTGTGCGTTTGTAGCTGGCGGTATAAGCGGCTGTTTCATCTCTGTATACTTACTTGGTCTGTGTTGGTGCTGAGTGATGACGGCGGAGATGTACCTGGGTATGTGTGTAGTGTGTAGTGTGTGCGCAGGTTGGTGGGCATGCGGGGCGCGGCGTGGGCTACGCTGGGGTTGGCGGCCCTGCTGCTTGCGCCGGTGGTGCTGCCAGTGCCGGCCTGCCGTATCTCCGAGTTCCCATGCCGCAACGGGCACTGCGTCCGCCTCGACCGCTACTGCGATGGACGAGACGACTGCGGCGACCGCTCCGACGAGCCGCTCTACTGCACCGGTCAGTACCACACACCGACCTAACATCACCCTACATTAATTTGATTAAATTATAATTTTGCTCCAGGACAAGGGCTGGGGGCCGAGGTGCCATCTGCCATCTTATATTCCACCATCTTCTATTCCGCCATATTGGATTCCGCCATATTATGTTCTTGACCTTGACTTGCCATCCTGCTTCCAGTCACCATTTTGTTTCCTGCCACCATTTTGTTTCTTCCCGCCATATTGTTTCCTGTTACCATCTTGTTTCCGGCCAACTGCTATGGCGCTGGTGTCGGCCATATTGTTGTTTTTTGTGACTACCGGAGTGTGCCATCGTCATTCGCCATCTTGGATATTATGTAACAACACCACAATTACTACAATATACAACACACCAGCCAGAATTACAGGCTCTTCTGTCGTTACGGAAATGTCCATGCCGAAGAGAAAAAAAGGACATCATCAGTAATGAATATAACAAAGAAAAATAGCACTGTAAGCAGATGGGGAGACTGAACTAACCCCCAAAATGGACAAAACAAACACATTACAAAAACATTCGTATAAGAAAGAACTGCTAAAAAAATATTCTAAGAGAGAGGTAAAGAAATATGGCCGATGACATTAAAAGAACAAATCGTGAACATAAGTATAAATGGAATAGGGTAATTAAGGGGTCTGAAGTAACAATTACACGCAATCAGCAAGGGACAAGAAGCAGAACACGATTACACTACAGATGTTGCCTTGTGACAGCGACAATGAACGATAGTTCGGAAATGTAAAGATTATGTTTCCAGAGTTTGAGGGATGAGAGAGGGTAGCAGGCCCCGTGTTATATCGTATATTAGAGGTTTATTAACACTTTTTGATTCAAACTTTTGAAATATAACCTCGTGTATGACGTGTTCCGTTATTTCCTAAATATGCCAAGTATCACAAGCGTTTTATACCACTGTTAACATGAAAGTATCTTTTTTTTTCGTTAAATTGAAGTTTTATCTGTATTGAATGTATAAATTATAATACTGCGTTTATAATAAATATGAATAAAAACAGCGAGAAAGCATTTATGTTAGTAGTGCTTGGTAAGAAATAGTTTTCATGCTAAACATTCTTATTACTGAATGCGCACGAACAGGGTGAATTTTCCTTTGGTGTAATTGTTTAAACTTAGCTAAGCTTAGTTTGCTCGAGGCGGAGGAATATCCTGAAAGTAGAACTTCTGCAGGGCTTCAGAAAAGTTTGAAGTAACCTTGAATGGATTATAACTGGGTAGACTGGGCATATTCCTAGAATGGCAGTCAGTTTAACGTGCAGTTCACGTTTTGTATTGAACCACTGATTCAGTTCACAAGCCTACGCCGGCTGTACCAGCAGTAATGCGCGAATCGCGGCAGCGCTCCGTAACTTTAGGCGCTGCCGCTACTGCTGGGTTCCATATCACCGGATGTACTTCAGGCTGGGCTGATAAGCTTATCAGCTGACTTCCGGTGACGTCACAGCTCTCAAGGTCAAAACAATTTTCTGTACATGTCAAAGGGATCATTGGTAAGGAATGAATTAAAATAATAAAAAACACTTAATAAAAATATGTATGCACTATATACAAGCTGTTCATGACCCAATACATGAATATCTTCAGTAGTACCTACAAGTTTACAAAACAACCATATTCCATTGCCCAATTACAAGATTTGGTTTACAGGTTTATGACAAGTAACCTTGGTAGTGGACTTTTGGAAATGTGTTTCTTCCATCATGCTCACAACCACCCAGGTTCTGATGTTGCTTACATTAATCAAATTGATGTTTGTGATATAATATGTTGGAAGACTTTTTCTCTCCACGAAAGTGTTATAAATCAGACTGCGCTTGCTTCCATTGCTAAATATCCTTTTACTTCATGTAAAAAAGTGAAATTGCAATTGGGTGATGAGATATGGTTTTTTCGCAATCTTGTTGGTACTACTGGTGGTATTCATATATTGGATCATGTACGGCTTGTATATAGTGTATAAATAATTTTATAATGTGTTTTTTAATTATTTTAACTCATTCCTTACCAATGATCCCTTTCACATGTACAGAACATGATTTTCACCTTGAAAGCTTTATAACGCCCTCCGCACAAAAAAAAAGCTGTTTACGGTAAAGTGAACACTTTTGAAATCAACCTGTGAAAAATTTATCTGACCCTGACTGCATACAGTTTAACGGGTGTAGCCTACTGACTAGTACGCGCCCAGTGAAGTTGGTTTAACGACGGAGAGAAAGTAGTTCCATATACTTACCGTTGATTAAATAGCGCTAGGCAAATATTTGTTAATACTGTGATTACTATATTTTTGCTTTATGGTTTTATAATGCTTATAAGTCTATAAACAAGCAAATGTTTAAAATATTTACTTCTAATAATTTCACGAATTCGCTTGACCGACTCATGAACAAAGTGACCAGGCCGATGGCAATGTTAATTGTACATGGAGTGGAAGAATATATAATGTGCATACGAGTATATCTTAAGCAGGGTTTTCAAAAGGGCTCTGTTTACCGTGAACAGCCGATACTTGAAATAAAAATCAACCTACAGTAATGGATGACTGACTTTGTAAGTTTATTTATTTTCTGCGTGAGATGTTTTTCTTTTGTTTGCTACTTGGTACTAGCCAACAGTTTTCTGCAACACAGCGCCAACTTCCAACATTTACGTAACAGACATAACAGAACAGTAAATGTGGCGATGGGTGGAGGGAGGATGGGCGGTTGAGTCCTTTCCCAGGGCGCCAGTCACCTAAACAAGGGAGGTGGGGTAGGAAGTATACATTCTTCACTTCAAAAATATAGCTTTAAATTAATATTTTTATTATTTAGAAGCATGGATTTTAATTACAGAGAAATGTCTGTTATCCCGGCGTTTTGTTATGTCATTTTCAATAAAATGAATGCATTCACTATACGAAAAATTATTGTTTGATATTTCTAAATAGCACTATGCAGCAAGTTGTCAATACAGTAAGCATAAAACAAGTCCTGCGAAACACAATTTAGAAAGTTACCGACTATATTATACTGCACAAATAAAGATAATAATTTAACCAAAAATTTGTTAGCGTGAAAAGTTGAGGGGCCATCGCCCCCATCAAAAACATAGCCGGGGGAGGGGGACGTCCCACTCCTCTCCCCTTCCTCCCGTATCCTACTGAAGCTGCATTACTTTTTCTACTGACAACGCTGGGGTTACTGGTCAACAGGAAAGCAATTAGGAACGCCAACAGCCAACCAGTAATCTCGGTGGTGGGGCATTCGTCAGTAGTTCCAGCAGTATAAACAAATGGCGTCCGCTATGCCTGACGAGTTTTTGTCATATTATTACTAACGGATGCGTTTTTCGATGATAAGAGATTAATTTGTAAGAAATTTATTTTGGGCATTTAATCCAGGTGAAAATAACAGAGTTGTAACCCATCCTTACTATCTTTGCATCCTTGACAGATTCTTTACCACATACATTTTCGGTCGTCTGCTACTGCTAAGCCCGCCTGTCATGTTTACAGAAGTATACAACGCTTGTGATACATTACATGCCTAGGAAACAACCAAATACATCATACATGGAATGGTTTTTCAGAGGTTCGATTGAAAAAATGTGACAATGCCGCGAATATATTATATGGTGCATGCGCAGTGTTCTTGCTTAAAATTTCCACTGCCATCGCAAATAGACGCGTGGGAATGTACTGTGCGCCACTGATACGCAGATCCCCGCAAGGAATGCGGTTGGAAAGAAGTGTGGTGACGTCACAAGGCTAGGTAGACAAGGGAGCGTATGATACTGTGCAAAGCGAAAATATTTACTCGCCTCATACAGTGTAGTAATATTTCCCAGCACTATGAAACACGATTTTTTTTTAGAAGAAAACCGGAAAAGGTATTTAGTGTACGTGTGTACCCATAGAAAAATCCTTATTTATTTCAAGAACGAAATAACGGAAACCTCGGCCAGTGCACATGCTCCACACTTCAAAAACTTGGAAAGCGTTAAATTGTGCTCAATCCGACTCTCATTAAGAAAATCTCTCTGCCAGCTTCACGGTAGTGCCATATATTGCGTATGTAGTCATTGCGCCAAGTAACGATGTCTGCTCTTTCAACGAGTTTTATTCTCTTGGATCCGCACTTCCTCCACTTAAATCCCATACTTCTTGATTATTGCCAAAAATTTCGAGACTATTGGAACTTTCTTCTCGCGAACATAAAAGTAATGTATAGTATTTCTGATAACACATATGTCAAAATGATCCACAGTCATGGTAGTATGTTTTCGCCGAAAAGAGTGTTTTTCCCCCCAGGTGTTGAAAATGGACTGTTAATATCGGTTGCATTTCGTACTGGGTTTGCCTTTCGTATTCGTTCCACAGTTGCTTCACTTACACCTGAGTAAAAAGCGGTGCGATGTGTCGCATGACTCAAAGGAAAAGCTAGGCTGCCTTATTTTGCTTCGTTGTCACACTTCTCTACAACAGTACTTATAATTTCGCGTCCTTCGCTGTGTATCACTTTCCTAATTTTAGCTTCAGTAGAAGTCATTGCTGAAATAAGGATTACTATTTACAGTGGATTAAATATACCTATACATGTAAAAGTACAATTACTAATTAAATAACGTCTTAGGTGTCCTTGCCTATATAAAAATTTACATTCAGATGTGATATGAACGAACCGCACGTTTCGTCTTGGCTTGAAAAACAGGACCTATGTTTGCGCGCACTAATTTACACTGCTCGGCAGCTGTATCCTTAACTCTTTACGCTTGAAACGAATTATTTCAGTAGAACTCTAATAACGAACTCCGTACGATGTAACGGTAGCTGCGTATCGAGGATGCGATTCTGTAACACCAGTGGAAACGTGCGAACTGAAAAACTTTCGTTACATTTTCTGATACCGATCGTTTCAGCTAAACGACGTTTAACATAATTAACCAGCCAATTATTGTTCACGAGACGTGAACACGAGAGCACTGAAAGAGGTACAGCTAAAAATAGTAATAAAGTAAATGGTACATGACTTTGGACTAATTTAGGCCAAACAAAGAGAAGAAAATGCACGAGTAGAACGTCTAAAATACTGTGCAATGATCTGATGTACGCCTTAACAATTTTTCAGTTAACATGGCAATTCCAAACATTATTCTCCGGAATACACGTATTTATAAGGGAAGTAAGAAAGGAAGGTGGTTTGAGTGCTCCGTATATAAAAAGTAATAAAAAACCTCATCTCAATGAATTAAACATTTAAGATTGAAATACAATATAAATAATTACCTCCTCTTGCAAATTGTTGTGATAGCTTAGTTGGTCTAATAATTGTGCACAGTATTAGTATTATGAGGTTTTTGTCTTTCGAGTTCAAATTTTGATCACTCAACTTTTTTTAAGTTATATAAAATAATATTTTAATATATATTAAAGCATGCATTGTATTAAAATAATGTATTTGAATAATTTCTAACTAAGTATTAAAATAGCGTAGTAAAGTTCGGCCCAAAATGACAGTTATTGTTGGGACAAAACGGATTTTTCTTTGCAGCAATTACAGTTATCACTCAAATAGGACCTATGTATTAAACAAAACTACTATAAGGAATGCACTTTGCACACCCATAATTTTTTTCTATATAATAAACACAGCAGAAAATAATTTACAAACTTAAGCATGATTATATGTGTTTAATCTGTCTGATCTATGTACATAAGAGTAGAAAAACAATTGTGGTTTTATTCACATTATTAATATGGTTGTACTAAAATATATTAATCAGAATATTATGTTAAATTATTAGTAAAATAAAACATACTGGCGCAACACTTGCCACCAATAAACAACAGAACATCTGGCGCCATCTCTTCACAAGGAACAAAAACTCCCAACTCTCCCGCTCAATTTGACGCTAGCAACGGGCCATTGCGTGCCTTTACAGCCGAATGAATAAATAAATAAATGTGTTATTTGTATGCAAATCACCCTGCAATATTGTTGTATTAAAATATATTAATCAGATTTTTATGTAAAATATTCGTAAAATCAAAAACTCTAAAATACATTTTTGGAAGTGCGTGGGATTGAACCCGGGAACCTAAAATTATACAAGTCCTTGCGCACGACGAGCTATCGCACTATAATAACGTGAATAGTAACGTAGGCGTCATATTATTTCGTGTTTGGGAAATAAATTAGCATTCTGTGTACATAAAACTGCTTTAGAAAGTGTAAGAGCTAGTTTAAGTCACAAACGGAATGGCTTTTGTGCTTTGAGATTTAATTCGACTGTTTTCAGCTTACGAGGTTAAAGCTGTTCACGAATACCCGCCATTTTACAAAGTTACACGAAGCACACTCAACAGTTATCGTCGACGGCGACTGTTTTTAATGAAGCTTATTTCACTGGTTTTTCCTTATTTGGCTCAATTTACCCCAGTTTACGTTTAGCGTATAGGAGAATTGTCCAACATAGTACTGCTTATTTACGGACCACAGCAATACGAATTGTATCGGAAGGTTGCCGAGG
>NQII01013494.1:2945-19778 GCA_002778355.1 Clitarchus hookeri
CACATCGGGTGACTTTGCAAATGCGCCTTTAAGTTCTTGTGATTCAGTCTCAACCTGGAGAGTGTGGCAAAGAATCTGCGACTACTGCGGTGAGACAAGAACGAAGGCATCCATTGAAGGGACGATTGTATACGTCCGTAAGGGCTACCGCCTTTAGCCACAAGCCACTGCTGCTCCCACAATTTTCTCGCAGAGAGTTTAGGTAGGCGCATGAGCCCTGCTGTATAACATTTCTCCAGGGGAAGAGGTTGGTGACAAGCCAATTTGGCAATAGAATCTACAATTTCGTTGCCACTAGATAACTAGGGAGCCATGACAGAAAAAATATGCAGCCCTGATAAAGGCAATACACAAGACACATTTAATCTGCAGAATGATATCATCATTTACAGAAGTGCGCAGGTAACATTGTAAGGCTTTTATAATGCTCTGTGAATCCATATAAATCCAACCTCTCCCATAGTTAAGGTAGAAGCAAGCCATTGTCTCGACAGTTTTAGACCTATCTGTATAAATGTACAGATCTTCACCGTGGCGATCCAAATGGCATTTATGCTCGACAACTTCCACCTGAAGCAATTCGTTTTTTGTGACATGGAATATGTATACAATAGCAGGTTGTTAGTAGACATATTCAAAATCCAGCAAGTAACAAAGTGGTTTTGTATGCAGAGGAAGATCACTGACACAGTACATAATTTGTAAGGCGAGACAATCCAGTAGTCTATGACACAGATGCATTGTATTGTAACTCTTCGATTTCATCCAATACTTTGTGGCAATGTAATCTTGATGCAGGGAATTTGGAAGGATGTTAGCTTCGATGTGCATAGCTGTTATAGAAGTAGAATGCATCAGACCAAGGCATTTACGCAAACAGATGTTTTTTAACTTTTGCAATGTAGTGGACATATGCAAACTAACACTAACACATGTGACTCATGCACTACTGACAGGGTATGCCTAGACCCATCTGGCGAAGTTATCGGTGACAACCACAATGAATATCTTCCCCCCATAGATCCTCGGGTATGGCCCTGTGAGTTCAAGGGATACCATCTGGAAGGGCTTAGTGGGCAATCTGGGCTGTTGTTGTACCCAGTCAGCTCGGCATGCTTCGAATTGGTTGTACTTAACACACTGTTGCATGTGCATGCGTGCATGTTTGGTTAATATGGGCCAAAAGAAATGCTCGCACATATTGCGAATTGGGTCCCTCCTTCTCGGGCATGTTGATACGTTACTATGTTGTGCGTTTCTCAGTACCTGCTATCTAACACTGGAGGTCTCCACACACCATGGTTACTAGGTGAACATATTTCTAAACTGTCATTTATTACACGCCAACACTCGACAGCTTGCTGGGCGCAACAGTCTTTCTGCAACAAGTGCACATGAATCCATCGAGGTTGCTTTTAAGCAGTGGCACCAACATGGCACTGTACTCTGGGTGCACTGTTTCTACCACCTCTTCGAGCACTTCGTGCTGGGGCATGTATGGGTGGAAACATTTGACAAGATGTATTTTTTTGGTGATAATTGTGGTTTGTTTCTCCACTTGTTTCTTCTAATGTCAGTTTGCTTTGCACTTACAGTGACGTGAATGCTACTGTAAATCGGCGCTGCAAAGCATGGAGGAACTCTTCCCACTGTAGACTGTAATGATTGATAGATTGCCACCAGGAATGCACTTTTCCGGAGAGTTGCACTCCAATGCAGCTAGGCCACTCCTCCACGCATACCCCATAGCATTGCAGGTGTACTGTACAGATACTCAGGTACACAGATTGGTCCTCTGTAGATGATCTTGCAAAGGTGGGTAATGACTGGAATTGTGAGGATGTGGTTATACTGGCTGGTTCAGGNTGTAGATGATCTTGCAAAGGTGGGTAATGACTGGAATTGTGAGGATGTGGTTATACTGGCTGGTTCAGGCAGAAGGGTTGGAATGGCTGCAGATGTTTGGTTTTGCCTTCCGCTACTTTATGGCCACATGCTTGCAACTGGTAGAACAAAGTTGGTCATGGGAAATTATGTCATCGGGTTTTTTTTATGGAAATTGTGATGCATGAGTTGCAGGAGAGGAATCATATGTTGGGCGAAGGCAGACGTGAGAAAGTAGGTGGCGAGTGGTGGTTTGTAACGGGCAGATGGAAGGNAGGAATCATATGTTGGGCGAAGGCAGACGTGAGAAAGTAGGTGGCGAGTGGTGGTTTGTAACGGGCAGATGGAAGGAGAGGGAGAGGTGCAGAAGTCAAGGCAGGCTGGCGGGCTGTGGAATGAGCGAGCGATGCTGATTTGTTTACATCTGCTACGTGCACTCTGATAGCATGTGACTGCTATGGTGAGGTTTCGGTTGCTGTTGAACATTGCCACCACTGAATTTGCCACCTTGTACTGTCAGTCTCTTGAAAGGTTGCAAACATTGCCTGTGTACTTGCACTGCACACACCCTGCATTTCAACAAATAATTACATGCACCCCTGTACACACTGGGCTGTGACATTTCATTGGTTGACAGTCTGGACCAGTTAATAAATCTTTGTATACTGTAGAAGTGTTTAATTGATTGTTATTGCTGTGGCACTGTGAGCACTGAGAGTTTTTGTTTTGCAAGGNTTGTATACTGTAGAAGTGTTTAATTGATTGTTATTGCTGTGGCACTGTGAGCACTGAGAGTTTTTGTTTTGCAAGGTTTCAGGTTCTGTTATGGTTAGGCTGGTAGAATGGTAGTGCTGTAGGCAGAAAGTCCACCGGAGAGTAGGAATACCTTTGCCTGTGCACAGTAAACTAGCAAACAAAATTTTTTTCATTGGGAGCAGAATGTTTGAATTTTTTTGGTTGGTATTGTCCAAAACTATTAATTTGCACTGGCTTTGAATTTTAATTTATCACATCGGAGCTGTCCATGTGTTCGCAGTTGTTCGCGGCACGATGGCATGTTGGGCTGGGGAGCACAAGCATTGCCAACACAGAGTTGTCGGGAAGCCTACAGGTTTCAGGCCAGCCATTTATGATGGTCGTGGCATAGCAACCGAACCCAGTAGTGGTGGTCTAGGGCTACTACCTACACCTCGCGGTTGACCATACTATGCTCTCTTGGAGGGGTTTACCGCCCACTAGTAGAGAGGTTGTGCGCGACTATGTACACAGAACCCTGCACCAATCGAAACCCTGGTTGGTGTTTTGGAACTGCAGTGGAGCGAGGGGTTGAGTGCAGGTACACCAGCCTTGCTGTTCCATTATGGCCGGCTCGCTACGCATGCAACTGCACCATTGATGTAATTGTGGCTGCGAAGCTGGTTTTGGCATGCTTTTATAGCACGTGGTGTGGAATCTCTGGGCTTCGTTTTGGCATCTTGCTGGCATTAGAGAATTGTCCCAGCTTTATCACCTTGCTCCTGACGTGTTCGTGATTTTGTAAGTTCAAGAAACTTGGTTCGATGATGGCGACATGCGGAAGGGAGGAATATGTGGGACAAAGACCATTTTGAAGGTTTTTGGTTTGAAAAACATGGAAGGAATGACAAAAGAAATGTGTGCCCCACGAAAGGGTAACAATTTAACACATGTTAAATTGTGTAGGAGAAGTGTTGAACAATGAGAGTTTTCAGCAGGAAATGGCCCTAAGGAAGCGCACCAATTTAATGCCTGTTGGCTGGGTGGTATTGGGTTAATGGTTGTTTTGAGGGCCAGTGAAAAACATTGTTACATGGTTTTGCAGTTGGAAAAACGACTAGGCCCCTGAAGCTATCATCAGGTGGTGTCGATTGCTGCTGCTGTTTGTGATATCAGGGTACGGAAGGCTGTTCGCATGGACCTGCAAAGTCACTAGGTGAAATTGTTGGCTGAGCCCCTCTGGACAGGAAAACGATGCATTCCCTATGCCTAATACTTACATCGGTATGAAGTGGGCCTATTCAGGCTGAACCACATGCCGTTTACTGATAAAATCTCGGTGTTGGGAATGCTGGTTATTAAAGCAAATTATGCAAAATTATGGGGAAAGCAGGCTGTAGGAGATCTGGACCTCGAAATGCCCGAAACGAGTGCCAGAAATGAAAAATATGAAGTCTGAAAACTTGCATTTAATTAGTCTTGCACAAAACTTTACATCACTCTAGCTGAAAACATTACAAGAATTCTGGCGTGTGGCCTACCAGATAGGTAAAACTGCGAAAGTACACAGGTATGCACAACAATGAATTACTGGTGTGTTGAGTTTCCGCAAGCGATGCTATTCCAGTGAAGAATAGAGAGGTGTCTCTGGGTGAAGAAAATAACAGGTTCTAGTAAGATACATCAGACTATTGCAGCTAAAGGCGATTGGAGCGAAAATTTGAAAGCACCTGGAGTGCGACATGGCGCATGCCGACACGTTGATCGACAGTGACTGCATTTGGCGAGCTCACGACGTGCGGGCTATAGTGACACATGGCTCACCTTGCCCTTCTTTCTTTGGAACTTAAACACTTGCACACCTAAATGGACACGAACTGTTGCATAAAACATGAATAAATAAATACATAATATTACACTGCACATGAACAAATCCAATTTAATTGTGGATGGCATGTAACAAGGGTGAAACAACTGAAGTGAAAACTACGTGAATTTTCAAATAAACATTATTTAAGAACTAACATTCTTATAGGGGCATCAACATACCTGGTGTGTCTTTATTTTGCTTTTAATTAATTTATTTTAAGTATCCTATAGTAAATGTGTGCATAGTCCATCATAATGCACCCATGACCACCCGTGAGTTGCTGATTTACCATTGTGGGCATGGGGTTGGAGGTCAGTGGTATTAAATGGTGTGGCTCAACTCTGCACTATCCTGATCTCACACTACACTGCATGCGGCACTGCACTGAGGGAATGCTAGTGCTTATTGATCTGGTGGATGCACATCTTGGCATACGGTCTGGAAGGCAGAATGCTGACCTGTGTCAATACGTTTCCCAACAAAAGCATGAATGTACACTATAACGATACCTGAGTGGTCAGGGATAGTAATACGGACGTCGTCTGGCGACTATGTTAAGAAAAGTCAGAACATTACACAATATTCCTATTTCAAATAGGATGCGCGCCAGCTCACTGGGTGGGCACAAAGTCACAGTTCTCAGGATCGTGTGCCAAACGACCACATGGCTGTATACCTTAACACACATAGTACAAATTTATAGGAAAACGTAATATATAGCAGGGGTATTCAGGCTCCCCAGCATGCATTTTACCTTATAAATAAAGGGTTCCTGCTTGAGGCCCCGATGACTTACTGGATAGGACCAGGGCCCGAAATACAACACAAAAATACAAGTTTCGATTAACTCAAATAAATTGCATTGCCGAATAGTTTACACAGTTACATGTATGCAAAGCAAATTAATGTGGGCCTGACTCCCAAGGCCTGCAAGCATTTGTTACTCTACAAAAAGGCCAAGGATGGCGCGAAAACTTACAAGAGTAATTTAATTTAACCTCCGGGGTCGGTAAAATTAGCTGATGGAGGGGTGCTGCAAAAGCAGGGAATACAGTTGGTAGATTAAATGAAAGTTCCATAAAATTACGTTAACCTATTGCAATTAAGTTTTCATAACAAAGTATGAAAGTCCCCCGCGATGCGACCCATGCGCAGCACCGAAGTGCCATGGAATTAAACTGCCGAGGATGGCATGGGCGGCGTCCTCTGTGAGAGAGCTCGCTCCACTCGACGATGTAATTTAATTAACTGACCTCATTAACATATAACTTGAAACATATACACATAAAACACTGAAACATTCTGAGCAAGTTTTCTTAGTCCGGTAGAGAGTTAAGAGTTTTTAATTAAGCACTAATAAAAATACAAAACATGATTATGTGGTGCCTTGCAGAACACATGGGACATTTATATCTGTTGAGTTTGGGGCACTCTACGACCGGAATGGTCAGGTTGAAAGAAAGACTAAATGTTTCCACCGTTACTAATTGGCTTCATTAGACATTCAATTGCACTCGGAAAATTACATAGAACACTTCAAATACATGAGCCTTTCTACTATTTACCTCATTAAATATGCACGTGGTGTGCATTTATTCTGCGATTACTTCGCAATCTCCTGAGAGCGAATTTCATGAACATTTTCCAATGGGCGATAGATTCCAATGCTATTTACTACTTATTCTAACACTTGATTCCTATCCTAATTATACAGATCTCTCTAGGGACACCACAGGCACTCGGTACACATGCGCATCTGGACACACGACATGCGTGTTCTGTGGGCCGCACTAGTGCAGCGACTGTGATGACTTGACAGTGGCCTTGCCAGACCATCCAGGAGTGGTCCACGTCAACCACTCCCTCCTTGCTGCCAAGAACTTGCATGGGCCACCAACATAGGTAAGCACAAATGTCACTGTTGCTGATAAGTATTACTGTTGCATAATCTTGTTTCCCAAATTATTCCAGCCATACTTTCATCCCAAAATATAGCCACAGAACTGTGAATTCATACAAAAGCTATGACACTCTGCTTCCTGAAAAGTGAACAATAACAAGTATTTAGGACCATACTGATTTACCTGTTTCATATTTTCCCCCTGAATTGTTGCGTACATTTCGGTTAATGATTTGGGTAATAAAAATGAAGCAGCTAAATTGACACGTCCCTAGGTGCATATTACTTTCATTACGTGGAACCGTGTGGCAGAGATTTTGCATAAAATTGGAATTGTGACAGACAATTATTAATTTTTGAAATTTTTTCTATTCATTTAGCTTTTGTTTTGTGTTTTAACGTATTTTACTCCATAATTTCTTCTGTCTTCATATCCACCCCTATTCCAAAATATTATCGTGTGTAGTACATTAGGATGATACAGTGTTATGTAGGCCTATTATTAAAACATACAGTTATTTTTTACTCTAAAACATTCCTATAGATAGAGTTCCTTTTCTTAATAATGTGTTATTTAAAGAATGAACACAAAAACATCACTGGTGCAAATACTGTCTATTTCAAAATTTTCCCTATCCTATCACTCTGTTAAGACCTTAGATAAATTTTCCTTTCATTTATTTTATCGTTTAACCACAATTAAAATAAATATATTGTCATGTAAGTATATGTAATAAGTATATTCCATTGCACTCCGTAGTTTTAATATATTTATACGAGCCTGGCTGTCGTGAAGTGAGCATCGCACTGGCGGCTGTGCCGCTCCGGGATCTACCCCCCGATTGGGACCAGCGAAGGATGAGGACATCTGCCAGCACGAGGCGACTACAGAAGCTAGGGTGCGGCGATTATTCCGCAACTCGTCGCGTCCCCAGGTGGCGGATAGGGGATCTCCAGGTTCTGGAGTGGCTGGGAATATTCAAATACCAGCCCGCGGACCAACTAGAGCTGGCAACATGCAGGACCGCCGACTACTTTGAAGGATGTGGAGAGGGGGTGGCTCCTCACAAAGTCCTCTCCGCCTTCACCTGCATGGAGCTCCTGGCGTCAGCACGGACGAGGGAAGACGAATTTGGTGCCAGAATTGAGCCATCCAGGTCCCGATGCACACGACGAGAAGCAGGATGGCCCTGCAATTTGTAGCTGCTGTTAATACTACTGTGCAGGCATATGCGCAGAAATATTGACCCCAAGGGCGCTTGCACCCACAGCCATTTTCTCTTCTAGAGCTCAATTCCCCTCATTAAAAGCATGTTACCCTTAACCTGCTGTCTCCTTTTGCATTTTTTAATGCATGATAAGTTTGAACTTCTTCTCTGTCGAGAGGGTTTTTAATGTGTCTATGCAGGTTTTTTCCCCTCTCTCTTCTTTAACTATAGCTTTGCCATACGNTCTGTCGAGAGGGTTTTTAATGTGTCTATGCAGGTTTTTTCCCCTCTCTCTTCTTTAACTATAGCTTTGCCATACGCCCTCTTAGGGATGTAGTCCATGGCCTAAACTCGGCCATGGCTTCCAAATATCCCTCCTCGCAACGATGAATGCCTCCTTTGCAAGAAATTCCCTGTCCTTTAATCTTATGAGGCTCAGCCTTGAGACGCACTAATCCCTCGTTCCTACCGCGGGCCCAAATAATACATAGTTTTTAAAAAAGGTTAGAAAAAAAAACTAATATATTTATGAACGATTATTTTAACCTAGTAAGCGCCTGCTATGTGTTCACTTTACAGTGTAAAGCATATACAGAACTGTGATTTCATGTCNACTAATCCCTCGTTCCTACCGCGGGCCCAAATAATACATAGTTTTTAAAAAAGGTTAGAAAAAAAAACTAATATATTTATGAACGATTATTTTAACCTAGTAAGCGCCTGCTATGTGTTCACTTTACAGTGTAAAGCATATACAGAACTGTGATTTCATGTCAAATCGGTGGCATTATATTTTCTGAAGCGCGATCATCCCCTCCTTCTAATTGTTGCATATATTTTGAGGTATGACATGGGTAAAAATATGTGAAACAGGTTAATTGATGTGGCTCTCTGCTCTTGCTATCATTTGCACTCTGGGAATCAGAATAACACAAATTTTATGTAAAATCAGAGGGTGTGTGTGAGCATTTTTTGGTTTTAGAAAACTGTTTTTTTTCTTTTATTTAGAAAATTTTGGGTTTTTTTCTTCGTGTTTGTATGATTTTTCGACCACATTTTGTCTGGTCTTCATAACCCATCCCTTCTAGCACAATTTCTATATAGTATGGGAAATATACTAGTGAGAACATTGGGTTATGCCTTAGAATGATTTGCACTGTCAGTACATAGGCATTATTTTGTATTGTAAACCTTAATCGTAATATTTTATGTGAGAACTACATTATTGAATTTTTTTTTTTCGTTACTACGAACACCTGTAGACTCAACAAAACATACATGTATTTGGATTAACTTTTCCTCTTCTTTCCCCCACCAGCAGGAAAAGAGTGGAAACAGTTATGGGTACTAGGTCCCTTGGCTCTACCCATAGGTCCTTTAACAAAACCGACGGCTGACTTACCACACAGATAACAATTTGCCAGGCGGGATGGGCTAACTGTCCCCAGCCGGGGTCCTCGAACTGATATACGAGTGGGTCGGCAAGAGCTCTCCCAAGGACTTGTACTTCTCCTGCGCTGAGAGAGTAGCGTCTCGGTGATGCAAAATGGCGAATTCAGATTTCGGGAAAGAAATAAGATTTCGCATTCTTCTGAACTCTGTAATTGTTACAGCCGCACATTGCATATTATATACTTTTGACATCTTAAGCCTGGGCCACTGGCAACGGTAAATTTCACAATTACTGACGATTATTCACAAATTATTTCACATTTCCCAATTTAAACAAATAGCAAATACTCATGTGCATCCACTCTCTCTTCACTATGAGCGCTGATCACTGTTTTTTTCTAATATGGCTGTAGAGTGTAATTTATGGCCATGTCAATTGTTTTCAACTGCTTTGTAGAACCAAATGCGCTTTGTCTATCTCTACTTTACACTTATTCGAACGTAAACAACAGATGTTAAAATAAACACTAGTGGCTGCGTGATCCATGCTGCAAACATGTTTGCTCTGATAGCAAGTGATGCGGAAAATGAAAGTGATGAGAAGCATGGTATTAGTATTAATAAGGACTATGCCACCACGTATGATACGTGGAGACGGAAGGAAGAATTTCAGAAACGTAAGAACATGAATATTTGCTTCGTAACACGTGTGTTTTTATTTCAGTAATGTAAAGTTATGTTTCAAGTAAACTTGACGTAATGCGTTGTGCATCATTTGTATTCAGAAATTGTAAATTATTTAATTCCTTTGAAAATTGATGACATTTGTAACCTTGATCACCGTTGTTAACCCAACCTCGATACTTCGACGTAAATGGGAATTAGTATAGTTTTTTATGGTATTTAGCTGAAATAACTGAAGTTTCGGGTGACTTAAGTAATAATAATAATACCTAATTATTATTATTATTTCAACTTGTAATTGGGCCGTGTGCAAGCACTTCTCCCTCATCCGATTTCACTTTCCAGCCTTTTCCTAAGTCGCCCAACCTCCCTCATCACTAACACCACCCGCAACACTATCTACTCCTTCAGTTCTCACCAGCCTTCCCCTTCCTGTTCACCTCCATAACCTCTGAAACCTTCAATTGTTTGTACCCCTCCCCCTCTATAGCCTCTTGACTGAATGTCCACTTAACTTGCCCCATCCTCCCACTCCATTTACCATCCTGTACACCCTTACCAGCCTCTCCACTCTTAGTCTAGTCCCTGTTCCAACCCAAATCCATAATTAAGGATGGCCTAAAATTCCTTTCACCCTCACTTCTTGCCGTTGCCTTCCCCATTTACCTTGCTGCTGTACGTTGCACATTCTCCCAGCTCGTATACTTATTCTTCCAAATATGGGTTTGAGACTGCAGCTGCGTATTCTATTATCAGCTTAAATATAGCATTATAAGCCTTTCCCTTCACCTCCTCACTAATCCCTTTCAAGACCCTTCCCAGCATTCCCAAAGCCCTTTGATACCACATTCTGTACTTGCTTCCTCCACCTATGATCACTGCGAATTATCACCCCCAGGCAAGTTAGTTATACTCTGAAGCTTCCCTATCTTCTGCCCTTACCATTTATATGGGGAAGTAATTAATTTTGATTTCTGTGTTTAAGCCTATAGGTGTAAGAATTATCAAATTAGTAAAATATTAAACTTTTCTAATTTACAGTTTAAAATGACCAACACATGAATGAAATGATCAGGCCCATGGCAATGTTAATTTGACATATGGTGGAAGAATTCACAATGTTCATGCAAGTAGATCTTAAGCAGGGCTTTCAAAAGTGCTGTTTACCATGAACAGTCTATTAGAGCCTTCATACCTCCCCCTCTTCCTAGTGAACCTCACAATATTGGTTTTTCGTATGTCAATCGTTATTCTTTTACTTTCTCTCCACCTCCTTATTTGTTCTACGACCTCCTGCAACTTATTCTCCCCACCCACCTCTGCATACAGCACACAATCGTCTGCAAACAGCACCACTTTGCCACTCATTATCCCCAGGTCATATACTGTAACATAAGGGGCTTAGCACAGTACCCTATGGAACTCCTGATGCATCAGAATTCCACGGGGCACCTTATCAAAGGCCTTTTCAAAGTCCATAAAGCAAGCATGCAACTGCTTCCCCTCATCTACTGCATGCACTAAATCCTCCAGCAGTCAGCCAGTTATGTCTCACATGAGTAACTTGCTCTAAAACCATTCATAATTTCTACCACATGCTGTACATTACCCAAGAGGTGGCCTTGTTTGTGGTTATGCTTGGGAAAATGATGAAGCCTGTCCGCTATGTTGTGACACCAAAAATATTGAAATTCTATCTTATCAGAAATAGGCCTAAGGGTAATTATTCAGAATAGGGGCTTTTCTGAAGGAAACGTTGTAGACCCACAAAAGTAACATAAATGGGTTCTGCACAGCTTACCCTTTTTAAAATGGAGAAGGGTAATGGTAAAATAAGTAAAACGTACTAAATAAAATAGATAAAAGTATGAGCAGTTCGGCTTGCCATGTTGAATAGCCATGTAAGCGTGCTAATGCCACCTATCGGCTGCAGACGTGAAGACGATAGCTTAGTACGCCATTGTATGGGATACAGTGCAGTTTGCGGTGAGTGGAATATTATGTGCCCGTGGTTTATGACGTCCGAACCCGACTGTGTGAAGGGTTGTGATTGTCGAATGGAGGGTGCTAGTACGAGTGTTTCTGTGCGTAATATTCGGCTATGTGGCGGGTGTTACTTGGATGTTTTAGTACCTCATGGTGTTTTGTCGAGTGAGGTAAGGTGCACGACGGTAGTTGAATTGGCAAAGGGCAGTGGAATTCCGGTGTGTTTTCTGTTACTTTAAAACCCTAAAATCGTAGATTAGATTAAAACCCTACAATCCTATGTTAGATTAACACCCTACAATTGTAGGTTAGATTAAAACCCAACAATCATAGGTTAGATTAAAACCCAATAATCCTAGGTTAGATTAAAACCCTACAATCGCAGGTTAGATTAAAACCCTAAAATTGCAGGTTAGATTAAAACCCTACAATCCTTGGTTAGATTAAAAATGTAAAATAGTGATTCGCTCATTGTGGGGGTAGGTTAAGTCAGGTTAGGTGGGAACATATTACGAAGTTGGGTGGACAATTTTTAAATTGAGGTGTTTTTGTATTTTTTATGGGTATGATCTACCCCACAATTCCCCTTATCTTCATAGCCCTCCCCACTATCGTATTTGTGGTTTGTTTTGGTAATACGTTAATGGCCTAGTAAATTCGTGTTTTGTGTAATTAGTAGAGTGGAAATATATCACTTTCCGTGATTTTTTATTTTATTTTCGGAGAAGCCCCTATTCTGAATAATTGAATAATTACCGAAAATGCAGTCTAGGTATTTTAATGATACAAAATCCTTTTTACCAGGAGTTTGACGACTAACCTCATCATTTTCATACATAAAACTCTTCAACCAAGGCAAATGTTGCAAAATCCAATGTTCTTCCAGGCAGGGGGGTTTGTAGATGACGTTACACCTTTTTCATTTACAAGTTTTTTTTCACCTTACTAGCAGTAAAGTTGATACTCCAAAGCCAGATTCTTTTTGTTTTAAAGTCCAACTTTTTGTAACTGTAGTTAAGATCTGCATTTTAACAGTTTTGTTTTCTGTAGGGCCGAACCTTTCTTTAAATTAAACTTCATATTTTTGTTCTAAAAGTTTTTGTCACTTTTTTAAGTCTTTCTTCTAGATTCTTTTATTTTACTCAAATATCTTTCTTTAATGGGCATATTTTCTTCTGTTAATTGCTCCAATTGATTCTGTACCTTGAGGTTCCAATTCATCCTGTGATTCTGAGTTGTCGAATGCAGGCCATTTTGTCACATACCAACCTTATCACCTTGTAAATTATCTTTACATACACTTATTTCATGTCATCTTAAAAAAAAACAGTATAACTAATAAAGAAAACCTTTATGCAAAAAAAAATCTTGAAATAATATCATAGTGCCAACAACTGATAGTTTGGTGAAAAATAAACAACAGTTGAGAATGAACACGAATCTGACAAGTCTATATACGGCTCAACGCTGTACCAGAAAACATGTGTTTTATTTCTTGTGATTAGATACTTTATTCACAATAATTACATGATAAAAATAAATATCTGTATTTAATTCTAAGCACTTATAGAGAATCATAAATACTATTTTAGGAACATCCAAATTTGGTTTACCAAATTGTGAGAGCTACATCCCAAGCATTGTATTCTTCCTGGGTCAAACTCGAGACAGTCTGTGTGCGTTTGCACAACACATCAGAATGTCAAGTTAATGTTGGCTGAGTATAAAATACCTGAATTAAAAATGGTGAAAAACCAATTAAAACCTACAAACACTTAACAACCAATATGATTTGTAAATCTCCAACATCTAAATGTTATTTACAAAATTGTGAAAATTTTCCAGGAAGTGATGATTTGAAGTCTTAGTTTGAAGATGTTTTGCACTAAACAGTACGGGAAATGTGATCTTCAAACAATGGGTGCAGATTGATAATAAATGTATCCTGAGCTTTGTTCACGTGGGCTGTACCTTTTACAGCTTCTACACTCGGCCACGTATAAGTTCATGCAATATACAAAAATGTGTGGCTTAGTTTTTCCACCTGTCCAAATAAATAATCGCAATCTTACTACAGAACCTCCAATTTTTCAAAATTCCATATTATGTAAAATAATCTTGCATGTACATATATGTGAGATTTGCTATTATTATATGTCAAAATTCATTTTAAACAATATATAATTGTATTTTATAAGGAGTCTTTGCAATACATAACCTACCACACATTAATAAGAACACACAATATATTTCTTTACACAAAAATAGATATATTTTTATAAATATATCTATATTTCTTTACACAAAAATAGATATATTTTTATAAATATATCTTACGTCCCGTCCGGGTCGCACTGAACACAATTTTTGCTATCCATAATAAGTTCCCATCGTTATTTCTCTGCCGGTGTGGGAGGTCACGGCATCTGTTTTTCTTCCGGCAATGTAAATTCTTAAGTAAATCAAATAACCACTGTGGCGCAGCTCTGTAGTTGTCAGTTTATCTATAAACCTGTTCATACTCTGCATACCTGAGGATTGTATGTGAACTGTTTTAATTGATTAAAAAATACAAGTCCAGAACAAATAAACCGGAACTTGACTTCTTTATTTAATTGGCGTCTTCTTTTTTTGCCGGTGTGGGGGCTATGCGCCACGCCCAACACGGTCTCTACGAGTCGCTGCTGAGAGACTACCGCTTCAGAGTCTTGAGGGTCTACTGACTTCAATGGCGATAGGCACAAGAGTATTTGTCGCGTGCCTATCACCCCCCTCTCCTCTGATAAGGGGCTGGCGTGGGCCGCCACGCACGCTCTTCCCACGCTATCCAAACTGCGTAGCCCGCTTAACTACGCTGTCAGTTAAAGATAATCAAACTTCTCGAACAAAACCTGTTGACACAGTCGGAAAGTTTCTAATCTAATGTTTACGCTTAACAAAAAACTGAGACTTTCAAAACGGCAAACGTATGCCCAATAACGTTATACCACGATAAACGAACCACATTGGCTTTAATTTTGAATGTTGATAAAACATTACGAAACCCCGCTAAACGAAAGAAAATGAACCGCGTATCCCAAAAATTTATAATACTGCGTCATTATAATGTACTTCTTCCCTTACTACCTCCCACCAAAGTTAACCAGGTTCGATCCCCAGCTGGGTCACTCCTGGATTTTTGCAAAAAGGAATTTTGTGCCGGACAATGCCGCTGGTTGGAAAATTTTTTTGTGGAACTTCCGTTTCCTTTGTCCTTGCATTCCGGAGCTGTTCCATTCTCACCTCATTTCACCCTCATCTGCTTTCAAAACCTCATTTTTAAGAGCCACCCAAATCTCTCAACTCAACCCAACTGCTAACATGCAAATTCAATAGGTCCAATACACAAAACACTTTCCCTTGCCCCATGGAAGCAAATATGTCTTCAATGCATGGCAATGGATGATGTTCTGGTTCCACATTGGGGTTGACTGTCTTTTTGAAATTTGCACATATCCTAAGTCCTCCATCTGTCTTAGGAACTATCACCACTGGACTAGCCTATCTGCTGTGTGTGATGTTTTTTAACACGCCTATCTTTTCGAGCCTGTCCAACTCCTCTCCCACTTTGTCCCATATAGCATATGGCATAGACCTTGCCTTCCGAAAACTGGTACATAATCATTTTTTAATTCAAAAGTTTTCTTGTTTCTTAAGAATTTCCCCAAATTCACCATTAAACACTTTATAATATTTCTGCGTGAGTTTCCGTGCCACTACTTTACATTCCTGCATGCGTTCTCGAAACTGGTTCTTAACCAAATCATTTACTGCTGAGGAATTACTGCTTGACCTACCTCCTTGTGCTGGTTGTCCACTGACACTGCATACTGTTTGCCGCTCCATTTGTAGCATTGACAGTCAGTCCTGCCCCATCAGTGATGGTAACCACCGTTCATCCAAGTCCACGTTCACCCAAGTCCATCACTAATAGTGCCAGCTTTCGAACTTGAGTGCAATGTCCTCAACTGAATATCTGTCCATTGCAAAGGAATGCCTGGCCAATTTGTATAATGTACATTGTATGGTATAAGAGAAACTGCCGCCCCTGTATATATTTCCATGGTTAAAGGTTTTCCCGACACTTCCATTGTTACTTTGTATGTTCCCTTCACTTTGTTTATCAAGCCCACATGTCACAAGTCCATAACATTCTGTCCCATCTCTTGCACCTGCGTTTGCACTGTTCGTATCACACCAACATTTATGAGCCAAATGTCCCACTTTACCGCAGTTATTGCACTTATACTTTATAAACCGACAAATATTAGTTACGTGCCCCACCTTTCTACACTGAAAACTCTCTATATTTTATCTTCTCTCGCCTCTTCATCTTGTCATGCGTTCGTTCCATAACCTCACGAACTTCTTCTTTGTCCGGTATTGTAACTGTTGCAGACATCTGGAACAACTTTTGTTGTTTTTCTGCCTGTTCCATCTTAGTAGCCTTCTAGTACACTTCCTCAAAAGTGCATTCATCCTCAATCAATTTTTGCTGTATGTAATGATTATAAATGCCGCTGTTTTTCAATTCATACACAAACTTTGTCGGACAACCAACAATTGAGAGATTGTCACTAGGAAACTTACCCTGACGCCATCTTGAGTTCCATTGATCTTCAGGGGGTGGCACGCACTACTTCCAGGACCAAGTATTCATGCGCCCCATCACATAGATCGTTGACACATTTGTACACAAATGTTTATTTACAAAGAAAAAATTCTGAACATACCGCCTGGGATAACTTTAGTTCTGGGATATTTGAAGTCTTATTCACTAGGGATAGTGGCCACTAGTTAGGTGGGTTCATTAACTATTGAGGACAATGCCACCAGTGGGCATGACAACTTAGTTAATGGGGAAGCAGACAACAAGCAGCACGATCTGCAAGATTGTCTCTAGAAACAACAGGTTTCCAACACTGAGGAGGAACTTATTCCTGGATTTGAGCAACTCTATTTGTGACAAAGGTTTTTAACATGTGGGTCTGAGTCTTGATCCAGGTGAGAACTACACTAGAATAAGTCTACACATGAATGACAGTGACTGTTAAATGTTGGGTGAGGAAGGCATGACAATAGTGCATCAATTTTGCTGACAAATGAGCACACAACTCAGGTCAAGGAAGTGAAAC
>NQII01013495.1:0-28928 GCA_002778355.1 Clitarchus hookeri
ATTCAGATTTTGCTTAAAAGTTATTTGCACGTTAGCTGCAATCAGGGCAAAAGCTCTGCACAAACGGCCTCTGAGCAGCTGCCATAATATTAAGAAAAACAATGGCAAACCATGTTGCTTGGTTCAGTCATACGTGCAGGCATGGTAGGGGTAGTGCCCGGATAGTGTCACAATGGCACCAAGAATGCTACATCCCAGGAATGGTGTCATCGGCGCCAGTGGCAATAAAAAAAATCTACTGGAGTGCCTTGTGGGGCCTTTTCAGGTTGTCCACGCTCCCTAACAACTCAACAGTCATAATNTAAAAAAAATCTACTGGAGTGCCTTGTGGGGCCTTTTCAGGTTGTCCACGCTCCCTAACAACTCAACAGTCATAATTAGCCCTGGTAGACTGACCAAACCTAGCTAATATTATGGTAAAGCCTTGCTGTTGAGAAGGATCCCGGTAATTATTAAGTTTAGGGGCTTTTCTGTAAAAATTTAAATAATTCACGGAAAATGGTATATTTCCCCTCTACTAATGATGCAGAACACGAATGTACTAGGGGCATTAAGGTCCGACTAATTTCGTAATATGTGCCCACCTAACCTAACAGAACCTAACCCCACGATAAGTGAATTTAAAGGAACCGTAAAACACACCAAAATAAGGTAAATTGACTCACCTAGGTAGGGGGCTGGTATGATTCCTCTGGCTTTAATAGACTTAAACAGACATATTTTGAGAGTTTTTTTAAATATGTTCTACTTATTTTAACATTATACCCTCTTGAATATGAACAAGGTAAGCTGTGCAGAACCCATTAATGCAACTTTTGTTGGTCTAGGACGTTTCGTTCAGAAACATAAACAAACTGGCTATACGGCTCATTTTGCAATTTTGTTCAATTTTTTAATATGTTGTACTTATTTTAAAGCTACGCCCCTGGTATATTCGTGTTCTACGTGATTAGTAGAGTAGAAATATATCCTAATTTTGAATAATGTTTGTGTTTTTCAGAAAAGCCCCTAAACTTAATAATTACCCAGCTGAGGAATAGTGAAGTAGAAATAAGTAGGTATAAAAAAGTGGATATTTGTAGGTGTAAAACATACATTACTATCATGGATATGGGTTTGTTTTCTAGTATTTGAAATGGTAAATTTAAATTATAGGATTTCATAAGTGCCAAGAGCCTAAAACCCAATTATAAAACTTTTTTTCCCCAAATTAACACTTCCTAGCTTTTACAGGCAGAAAGGAAAATCTCAGATACACACAGTTTCAAGATCGTGTTTGTTGTATTACCAAAAAATTCCAGGAAGTCGGTACAAGGTGTGATTCTAAAGGTTCCAGGTATCCACAAAGGTTTACTTAAATATTCCTCGTGGGAACTTTTCCTGGCTACTTTGCCTCGTAGACTATATACACAGCATTTTCATTGGAAAAAAAAATCCTTGGGTTCCACATGAGTTCAAAGCAAACATTTGCGAGAACCATCGGTTTTTCTAATAAGAAAACGCCACATTACTGCACCATTGTTTGCTGATACATTTTTTTTTTTTGGCATCTAGGAAGATAATGGGGGGGCCGGCATCCCCCGCCCACTTGGGTGAGAGAGGGAGTCTGCAACCGCCTTTCCTCAAAATCATCACCCAAAAGCCGCCACAAAGACATTAACACGCCTCTATCTTCAACGAACGCCATGAGCATAAGTTTTGTAGAATCCAGGATATATACAATACAACCTTTCCGCAAAATACTTTTAAAAAAACTATTTACAAAACGCAATTTCTGTCACACTTTGGTGCTTCAACATATCTATAATCAAAGTTTTTTCGCTCATAACCTACCTCAACAGCTCGTAGTGTATTCTTATTTCGCAAATAAACTTTGCAGCATATACCAAAAATCAAACCATCCAACCCCAGGGCAATTGCTTCACTCCAAAAATCAACCATTCTAAACAATGCAGTTATGAGTTCCTAGTCTATTCGTAAAAATGCAACAATACCACACACCTAACCTAAATTTGCCTAACGACTCCACTTTACCACACATCATCCAATTTCAAAACACAATGGCTACCAACAGTATTCTAATACATATTTGCTTCAGTCATAATTTTAAGTATAAACTTTTTTAAGTAACTAATATTCTTTTGGCAAATGGTGGTAATAAGAGCAAACAGTAAAAATGCAATTACGAATGGAACTGGGCCATCATAAGCAAGACTAATTCAAAAAGATATTCCGTTACTATTATTCACGCCCTCCAATGTTTTTCAAGGATAAACTATAAAAATCAACTTAAGATTGGCATTGGGTTTTTAAGGAAGATTAATTCAATAGGAAAGTGCGAGTAAATCTGTCGTCAAAAGGAATTTTTAACTATTTCTCATTTCGCGTAAGGAAGATAAACAGGAGAGCACTAAATTTGACCATTTTAATATTATATGTCTGATTCAGTTATGAATTTATATAAAGTAATCTTTTAAGCCAATGTTAAGCTAAGTCAAATTTACGTGCGTTTGTGTGTCAGCCCAGTGTATATTCTTAGTTTACTGCAATTTGAATTGAATTCTCCAATATATTTGCACAGTCATGTATTTAGAAAAGATCTTACGGAAGCAATCAAACAAACGACAAAATATTAAACAGTATGTGAATAAATGTCATATTTACACTCTAGTGCAAAATAAAAATTAGATTCATTTGGTAGAGTCTGTAGTAGTGCTTCGTTGGTATTTGGGTATGCACCTGCTTCACCCAACAGCGCGCGAGTCAGCTGACAGTCCCACTTTAATCCGACCACTTGGGCAACACGTGGACTTTCCCATGGTTCGGATCCCAATCGACCAGCACGGGTGCTCCAATGCCAAATTACATTATTAGGGCATAGCACAAATCAAGGCATGTACGAGGACCATACACTATTGTGTTACACCAAAGTGTGTGTGCTTGTTCCCCCCACCCTCCCAACCTAAACGAGTCTTAGCAGGTTGACATGGGTTCGAGGAGAAGGGAACACGTTGAGATTTTTGGTGTCAGATTTAAAGAAAGGCTACTGGACTCACCCCGTGCCGATGATGTCATATTGTTGAAGTAGTAGTCCTGTACGCCTGCCTATCGTGGTGATAGGTCCCCTTGTATGCCACTAATTTCCGAGTGAGATTGTTACGGCCATCTCAGACACCGATAAAACTTATGTGCCAAACATTCACGTCAATTATGGAGTGCAGTAGTAGAGTGGTTACAGTTCACAAAAAAACATGTGGCAATGAAAATGTCACCAGTAAAATAATTCCACCATTTTGATTTGAAGGATTTTATAACTGCGAAAATTTCTCCGAAGAGACACTTACATTTTTCCAATGGCTAGTGTGTGTTCGCAACCAGTACTGAACAAAACAGCATGAGGACCATTAAATGAGATATATCGTAATTACGATCCTGGGGCCTTTGAGATGACTGGACTTGGGGGTGATGCTACATCTGGATAAAAAAAGAAAAGCTATGGTTCCATAACAAAAAAAAATCGAAAACATAATCAAAGATACAATTAGAAATCCATAAAATAATTACATACTCAAGTTATTAATATAGTAAGTTGGCATCGGGTGGCTGGAGCTGGGCGAATCCAATTTCACCCCAGGAGTGGTGTGGGTAGTCATGTATAATTGACAACAAAACAATGACAAATTTATGTTTCGGACATTTAAATAAGAATTCAAAGTGGTTGTACACTTGTAAAAAAAAAGATAGACTTTTGCCACACTCACACTGCACGCACGTGCACTTACAGGGACTTAACACAAGTAGAGATAAGCATGAAGAGGATGGTAATAACCCTGGAACTGTTGTGCCCCCCTCGCTGCATTCATTTCCGCAGTGGCAAATTAACTGTGATGAAGGGGGGTTGGTGGTAATTGTCTTCCCGAAATATTATTCCTTCAAAAGGTACTACTTGAGGACATAAACGTGGGATGGTCACCAACTCCTACAGTACCACGGACATCGTGCAGTTAGGGTGCATTCTTAGCACACAGCACCGAAGTTGGAGTCAAGGAGGTGTAACCGCTATGTTCTGGCCAACTCCCCCAAGTAGAGAGCACATCATAACTGCACTAAAGTAGTGGGACAAATGGGCTAAGGGAGAGGGACACAGCATGTGTCAGTCTAAATCATTTTTCACTTGGCCGCAGTGTCTACCTCAAGCACACAATGTATTATCCGGGATTACATTTACATAAATATTACTGTGCAACGACTTCTTACTTAGCCATGGACTCCATTTGCAGCAACCTAAGAAGCCACAAAACTTGTTATTTTCTATAATTAATGATAATATGTTTAAAGTTTATTTACGAGGGTACATTTTGACATATGTATCGATAGCCTGTATTTATGGATTGAGACAGACACTCAACAAGAAATTCAACACTGTAAACTAAATGACAACAAACTGTATCGTCATGCATTTTCATTGCAGTTATATTAATTTAGGGTTGCCTATATTTCTTTAGGGAACACATATCACTTAGTTTAGTTAAATGAATGTTCCCCTCTGAGAGTTATGTAATTCAAGGGCCAAAACACTTGTTCTGCAAAATAGTTCATATTTTTTCATGTTTCTTAGCCTATTAGATGGAAAACTCTGGCAGCCATTTAGTCTGGAGTGGGCAACTATCGAGGTAGGCCATATATGATCAGTAACTCCCGGACACTCCATCAACTTTTATGCTTATGACAATGTACAATAACATTTCTTCTTTTGCCAAGGATCATGTAACAATATAAAATTCACTCAGCCTGTGTGGAGCACGTCCCTAACCGCCAGTGTTAATATATATGCCACAGAAGATTATCTTCCACATAATCATTTAGATCACTTGCTCATTTTCCCAGAGCTAGCCGCCGATTGTATTTTGAGCACTTAATACACCTCGCACTATGTAAGCTATATGATTTTCTACAAGAGACTGTATCAAGCTAAAATAAAACCAAATTAAGTTAACATTTTTGCTTTTGATTTAAGGTCAGGATGGTAGTGATATTTAGGGAGCTGTAACCACTAACAAACACATGCAATTTTTTAAATGTATTTCCTCACAGTTGATTACTAAAGTAGCCTACCCATTGTGTAAATGGCATGTGGAGAGACATCACAACTCAATGTTTAGCTCAATTGCATGATGTGAATCACGCATCCAGAAGCTCCTTGTGCCCACTCTGAACGCCGCAGTCATATCAACTGAACCTGCTACACTGGGCCGCAGCTACACCGAATGTGCAGGTTGACAAGAATGGAACTTGCACTGTGACATACGATGTGATATACCACCAAGTGGCGTCGAACTGGCCTGAAGGCCAAAACTGCAGCGCTAAATGCCCCAAAGTGTAACCAGTAGTGTGCAGCATTTTTTCAACCACTTCAAACAAAGTTATCTCATTCACAACTACAGTCAGGGGTGTGTGTTTTATTGTATAAAGAGCAATCGAGCATGGCAATCCACGCCCCTTAGCCCAGGTGGACTCGTCCATCCCACCAGGAGACAGCCACCTGGCAACACTGTAGCCAGTGAAAAGAGCAAATATGATTTCAAAAAGGGAGATTGCCTATAAAGGCCTCCATCATTGTAACATGTCATTAAGTGCAGACATTTGTTATCAAAATGGGTGTCACCAATGTGTTTCATTTAATTTGTACAATTTTTCACCACTGAAATAACATTACATAGTGTTCATGTCATCTTTTTCCATTCGGTGTTTGACGTCGGTTCTCGTCACTCGTGATGGAAGTCGATGTCACTCTGCCAGTTCGTCTCAGCTCTCGAGCCATAATGGTGGCATTGGTCACCTGCTCCGTAAGCACTCTCGGTACCATCATTTAGGCTGTTATCACTTCACTGCAATAGTTAATTAATTAACCACAAAATTTGTTATATTTCTTTACCCTACCGAAGGGAGAGCCACCCGTACTCTCACCAGAGAGCTAAAAGCTACCACTTATCCGAATAAAACCATGCTCATTTTCACGCTAAGGTCACCGGAGGTCTGTAAGTGCTGGGTCTATTTTCTTTCACTATTCACATTTAATCAAGCACAGAGAATAAACTGTTTTACAAAGTTCAAAGTGTGTTGAATTATTACAGGTTGCTACACACTCTGTAGAACCACCCACAATTGTGTGTGTGTGTGTGTGTATATATATTAAGCATAAGATAGTCATAAGGTGTATATAGTGTGACAATAAATACATGACAACATCATCTGCAAACTGACGAAGGACTCCAGGGCTCCCTGATTCATCAACCTAACGACCCACATCACTAACTCTCCATTAGTTTATGGTGCCGGGCAATTCTACACTCAACCAGCCCTGAGTCACGTCAACCACGACAAATATGACTTTCTCAACTAGGAGCCAACGTTTCACCAAACCATTCTTTCACTACATCAAAAAAGGCTTTCCCAACTAAGAGCAGAAGGAAAAACTAAATGTGAGTACAAGTACTGCTAAATTACCAAGTCACAAAACATAATCACCATCAAAACAGGGGGGAGTAGAACAGTCGCACTCTCCCCTCACCGGAGTGATGTTCCACATCACTCTGGTTAAACCAGCGCAAATTAAGAAAAGATCCCAGCCACCTCTCTACTAGTTTCTCCTCTCCCAATAATAAAGAGCATGGTACCCACCTATCTTTCGCCTTTAGCATTTTCTCATAATGCATGTAACAATTTTTAATTATTTCCTGTCGAAAGGGTTTTTACGGTGTCTGTGCCAGTTTTTCCCTTTCTCTTCTAGATGTAGTTAGTCAACTATAAGTACATTAGGGAGGTTTTTCATGGCCAAACTCGGCCATGGGAAACCCAATCCCTCTTTGCCACGATGCACGTCTCCTTGCATGTTTTTACTTCCCTTGTAAGCGTAAAGGGTTAGCCCTGAGACACAATAATCCCATTCCTACCGCGAAATAATAAATAACACTTAGTTTTAGAGTATGTTAGAAAAAAAAAAATCAAAACAAAGTGAATGTTACCATGCTCACCCAAAAATGTGGCTTATTCGGTGTGCTATAGGCCCCTCTTGTGCAGAGGAGGACATTAAAATTATTTTTGGCCAGCTCATAAACAGGGCAAAATAATAAGTTTCGTGGCAAACTGCCATTTTTTGTGCACCAAACAAAGCGGGCATCCTCCAGTGCCGCCATTGCTGGGCAGGTAGTGACCACCCCACCCACATTCCTGAGCAGGCGGGTCGTATTGATGCATCGCCCGGGCATGCAGCGAGTGAAGCGACCACCCTAACCACCCCCTACTAAACATCCGTGCCAACAAAATGGGAATGGGACACACTTCCCCCCTTCCCTGCGCAGGTGTGTAGAGATTCGGGCAGGCGACCGCGGAATAAACAGCACATTGTCACGACAAGCGCGCCGTGCCACGTGGCTGAAACGACGCTGGTAGCTTACAAATTAAATTGGTGCACTAGCAACGGAAAATTACGAACTCTACGTGTGAAGTGTGTGCATCCATTAATATAACTTAATCCTTTCCGAGATCCTAAATGCCTGTGCCGGAAAATTACAAAGGCGAGATGACTCGCGCAAGATAATAAAATAATAATAGGGAACGAATCGAGAATGCCTGGATCAGTACCTGAGATCGGGAACGAGTGCCATTGTGAACCGAGTTCAACAGACCGCGAGCAGTCCGAGGCAACGTCAGCCTCGTGAACAGATGTGCGTACCAGTGTACACTCCTACAGCAACCAGAACAATTATTGGAAAATTTGCAGCAGCCAGAATAATATTTAGGAAATTCACAACACAAACAGAACATTTTTGTATGAATCCCTATCAACTAATTTTCGCAACCGAAGATGCGAGAAACAAGTCTTATGTGTAGGATTTCAACATGCGACAATGTTGTGCGCCATTTGAAACATAAATTATCATGCTGAGTACCTCAAAGTTATAAAGTGCGCAACCCCCGATAACCTCAGCGGAATTCTGTGACACAAATGTAAATAAACAGTGGTATCAACCAAACGGATAAGCAATATCTCGGGATGTTCCCGATGCGAACAGTGCGGGAACATACAGCGAATGATAATGCCATACCCCCTCACTGAGGGTAGTGAAATTAACGGCCATCAACACAGCCTGTTACTGCATTCAATAGGCATGGCCTAAGCAGCAGCACCATGGGGAAACCTATTATTGCCACACACCACCCCTGACTTCGTGTAGCCTCTGCCCCACCAGTTGGCCAGGACGACAACACCAGCAATTGTGGCACGAACAACAGTGACGGGCACGACACCAACGCGATAGCACTAGCTGCCTACCTTCGCGGGAAACACTAACAAGGACCCGCAGGTGTTCCTGAGCGACTACTAAGAACGATTGGGCAGGTATGGTGTTTGTGAACCAGAGCGGCCAATTGTCAGGTGAGGCACGTATATGGTGGTGGTCCATTGACCACTATGGTATACAATGGAGCGAATTCCAATGTGCATTCGAAATACACATAAATAACACTTTCGCATAATTATAGGCTCAAAGTCATGCTGTTTTAGAGGCACATTGTGATTTTGAAATGCTAACTGCATTTGCCGACTGCAAAGTCAATATCATCATACATTTTCACTCAGAGATACGAGACACAGAAATTTTGGAAGCAATAGCATCAACAGTAAAAGCCGAATTCCAATTGGCCCTGGCACCACTAATACATGAGAGTGTGGATCAGTTCATGAGATCCACAGTCTTGCTATACCAGGCCAATAAAGAAAAGAAAGTGAACCACAGGGAACGAGATGGGCCATACCAATCACGCCCCCATAACCACAATACAGGGAATGGGANCGAGATGGGCCATACCAATCACGCCCCCATAACCACAATACAGGGAATGAGAATGCACAGCCATTAGCTGGACACAGCATGAAAGGAGTGAGCCGAAACACTCACAAGGATACTGGGAATAGATGATTTGCTACACCTGTAACAGCTGGCACAAACGCGGCAGCTGAAGCCATGCAGACAGGAGAAATTAGAAGGAAACGGCCTGCTTTTCAAAGCAGGTATCATCCAGACCAAAATACCACTGGCATAGCGAATGCCCTGCCCGCATAAAGCAGTTGGAGGAAGTAAACATCGGCAGGACACCACCGGCAGGAGACTAGCTGACAGGGCAGGCAAACTGAATGCTCACTCCCCCCCGGCCAAAACNATCGGCAGGACACCACCGGCAGGAGACTAGCTGACAGGGCAGGCAAACTGAATGCTCACTCCCCCCCGGCCAAAACAAAACCATGCAACACCAACACATCAACAAATCAAACCCAGAGAAACAACCACTCCACAACAAATTGTGTTACAACAAATAACAAAGGGCACACACAGCATGATAAGCATACTAGTCACACTGAATAACTTTCAGTGTTTAGAGATAGTGGACACAGCAGCATCACATAATATCGTGAAAACGAAGTTTGTAAAAGAGGAAGCTATAAGGCCTGTAAAACAAACTGTACATTTAGCCACACACAAACATACAGGGCAAACCCTCGTAGAAGAGACAGTTACTGTCCGAATTAAGGATGTAGAAACAACCACTATAGCTCTAGTGTCGGCGGACCTGCAGGAAGATGCCAGTATACCCTTGNCCGAATTAAGGATGTAGAAACAACCACTATAGCTCTAGTGTCGGCGGACCTGCAGGAAGATGCCAGTATACCCTTTCTCACAGAACAGAACGCCATAGTAGAGCCAGCAGCCGGCAGAATCCATTTTCGCCAAGGATAATGGCACACAGTTTACGAACTTGAACCGCGGACCACCAATTGCACCCAGAGCATCCAGTTGGACGAACTGGACCACGAAGTGCCAGAAGCATACAGAGAGATTGTACAGATAATCCTTCAGGAAAGACAGGACGTGTTTGCAGTCACAGATCCCCTTAAGGCGAACAACTATTGCAGAACACGCAATCCCATTGGAATACGACCACCCGCTTTTCGCAAGACCACACAGATACTAACCACACCAGTGTGCCAATATCAAAGATAAGATTAAGGGGATATTAGCCAAAGGCATCATTAAGCCCATACATAGCAAATACAACAGCACAATCACATTAACACCGAAGAAATACGGAACGTGGCATTTCTGTGTGGACTTTCGCCCCCTTAATTTGATATCACACCGCCACCATACATCAGTGTGAAGGATGCACTACACATGCTAGGAAATGCGAAGGTGATGACATCACTTGACTTGCGCAGCAGCTACTGGCAGATCCCAATAAAGACAGAAGAATGCCACAAGACAGCGTTCACCACCCCTGATGGGCGAAGCTTTCAGTTCTGTGACATGGAATTTCTGGCTAAAATGTGCACCCGCCACATTCCAGTCGATGATAGTATAAGTGCTCGATGGGTATGTAGGGGATTTTGCCCTCGCATACCTGGACGATGTGATCATCCGTTAGGAGAACTGAGAAGACCATGTAAAACAGCTGCCATTTGTACTAGAGCCCTTAGTAAAAATAAGTTAACATGTGCAAACAGGAAGTGCCACATAGGGAAACCATGCATTCAGTTCCTTGATCACCTAGTGAACGAACACGGCAGTATGCCAAAACCAGAACAGCTGTCACTCATACAACAACATGTGGCACCCAGGACTCGCAAAGAGCTCAGGAAGTTCTTCGGGTTGGTAAACTGCCTGAGGGAAAACATTGGGGACTTCACAAAAATAACAGCGACCATAATAGACATGCTGTCCCCGAACCATAACTTCCAGTGGGACAGTGAACAGGAAAGTTGCTTCCAGGAACTGAAGTGCAGATTCCAGCAGTGCACAACACTCGCATGTCACGACCCCAGTAGGCACCTATACTTATAAATGTACGCAAGTAAGAAGGGCCTAGGCACTGTGCTATTCCAGTTAGGTGACAACAATGAGTGACAAATAATCGAATATAGCAGAGCCAAGTTTGGTCCGACTAAGTGTCGATACGACGTGAATAAAAGAGAATGTTACACAGTGGTTTGGGCGGTGAAGCATTACAGGATGTACCTCTAGTACCAGTGCTTGACCCTACGAAATGACAACAGGTGCCTGCTCTGGCTTCACTCCATGAGAGAAGCCAGGAGAATACTCTCCAGGTGGGCATTGTTGTTACAATCATACGACTTCGTTGTGCAACATTTACCCGGAGCAGAGAATCAACTGGCCGATGAACTGTCCAGAGCACCTTGGCACCGAAGTAGCAGTCGACAGGGACGAGTGGAACGATGGCTATCTCCTACTGCCAACATTGCAACGACAACAGGCAATGGGCAGGGAAACCTACAAGGCCATAGAGATCCCACCGAACTCGGAACCCAGGTTCAATGAACTTAAAACCTTGGTTATCAATGCCCAACATCACTGCACACATATGCAGCATAAGAAGGCAGAAACCATCGCATGGAGATGGTGAGTGGTGGGGCATTCGCGACACACACGTCGAGACTCGTCGGCAACATTCTGATGCTACCTGGTACCTCTATGTACCAACAGAAGTACATGAACACGTGCTAAGGCATGCCCACAGTAGCCATTTTGCTGGCCATCGTTGGCAACCCTGACGGCATGGGCACCGGCGGCAGGGTGCAAGGGGATGCACTTGTACCCCCCACCCCTCCTGACAGGTAAGAAAAAACATAGAAAAATTACATTTTTTTTATTAAGTTACTCTTTGAATAGAAACTGAAGGCGTCTTGGTTGCTTCCAAATTTATTCATCACCTTGTCAATAAATTCAGTATCCTCCTCTGCTCTTTTCATGTGAACACTGAGCATGCACAGGCCGCTTAGCCTCGCGTCTCCCATCGTTGAGCGATTCAACGTCTTGACACGTCGTAATGTGCTAAATGTATGTTCAATGCTACATGTTGTTGCTGGAATAGTTAAACCAATTTTGATTGCCTCGCATACCGCTGGGTAAAATGGAGTGGCTTGAGCAATTACATCTGCGTATTCAACAACAGATTAATTAAAATCCGCATTATTTGCTTTATTTATCTTCATCATCTCGTACCATGTGGTAGCCTTGGCAATAAAATTATGTGGAAGACCGTAGAGGTTCTGTATACCTTCTGCTATCGCTAAAAATGCTGATTAGTCTAATTTTCTCATATTTTCTGGGTGAAACTGTATAATCGAAAATGCTTTACTTGTGTGTTGAAGAAAATCGATTTTTTAGTGAAGAAATAATAGAATCTAAGTATGGGATATGTATAGATATTCTGAAAAATTCTTTCACATGTTCAGATGGTTTATTTGATCGGCAGGTCTGTTTTACCACTACTCGAGGACGCTTAAATTCAGCATCTAATTTTTCGCACATTTTTTTAGCTTTCTCGAAAATGACCATGAACCCCATAGAGGCATTATTGTGGTGAGATTGAAGTACATCAGTTAATTTATTTACGTGATGGTGTATTGCCTTTATATTCATATTTACTTCTTGTAATTGATTGCACACGTGTTCAAGTTTGGGAGAATAGTCACAATTACAAAAAGTGTCACAATGTATGTTGGAGTAGTTCCAGTCGTGTAGAGCTGATACGCTTTGGTTTTCGTTGTAGAGTTCGGCGCGTCCTGCGAAAGTTCTTCTAAAACTTGTGCAATAATCAGAAAGTTTTCAGAAAATTTTCTGATACTTTTGTACTTTGCTGTCCAACACATTTCACAAAATAGAGGTATATTTGGAATTTTATTCCGTTGCAATGTACTCTCTCTAAAAAAAAATGTATAATGTCCTTTGTAGTCCCAGCAGTATTTCTCACTTCACTGACAGTATTCAGGTCATTAATGACAAGATTCAATACATGGCTTGCACAGTGGAAAAATAGGGCTGAAGGATATTTATCATTTATAATTTTCTGAACACAACCTATGTGACCTGACATTGCAGCACTCCCATCATATCCTTGGCCAACAAGTTTATTTAAATCAAAATTACAATCTTGCAGGAAGCGAATAAGAGTTTCCCGAAATGGCTTTTGCATTCAATTCTTGTACCGGTACATATCCGAGGAATTCTTCACAAATTATTGGTATTTTTATCATCTTTATCATAACATAGATAGGGAACACCAATCTATAATCGCTCTGTGCCACTAATATCAGCAGTCTCATCAGCCAAAACCGAAAAAGCCGAAGCACGTTTCACCTCCTCAATTATTTTGCTTTTCAGAACATCGGAACAAATTTCAATCAATTGGTTTTGAATTTTATGCGATAAGTATAAGGAATTTTTTGCTCCTGGTTCTAAATGATTCTTCAAAATCTCGCTTCCGAGTCAACTCGAAAATGTAGCAGGTCTGTAATAACAGAACCCTCGTCCACTTTCCCACGAAGTGAAAGGTCATATCGCCCGCAAAATAAAATTGTTGATACTATAGATCGCAGTTTTAAACGGTTTTCTTCAATTCTTTGTGATATGCTATATATAAAGATTCATTAACGCTTAGTCCCCTTCTACCCATGATCTTTTCAAATGTATTTGATGAAGCCAGTGCGTCACAATGCCACTTACTTGTCGCATGAGACTGTGCGGCTTCATGAAACTTTTGATATTTCAGGCAAGGAGAAACTATAAACTGTCCTTTTTAGACCGCGCTGCACTGGAGGCCGAAATAAAACACATATCCTACACAGAGGTCCCTTTGCTATAGCTGAGTAGACTAACTACGGATATGTTGTAAGCCATTCATGTCGGAAAGCTCGTTTAGCATCAAGGTTAATGTCATTTTTAAAATTGTACGTTTTACTAGGGTTCCAAGGATGTCTTTGTAATTTCAAACGCATATCATCATTGACTTGATAACTGAGGTCCAAACACAACCCAATATCCAATAATGACTTAGTTGTACTTCTGCTATAAAAATATGAGCGATGCATCTGCTTGAAAATATTTACGTGCAGAGCTGGTACCTTTAAGCAAAAAGTATTCTTATATAATAAATAAACTAATCAATTAATGCATTCAGAAAAAAAAATCAAAAAAATTTCATAAAATGATATGATGTATACTTTACCCATTTTTGTGATAGGANTATGATGTATACTTTACCCATTTTTGTGATAGGAAATCAGTTAACATTTAAGTAGTGATTTTAAAAGTTTTTATTAATTTATAAAGCTTTCAATTTTTAATGTATATTTTATAACTTGTATACATAATCATTTTAGAGTAAATAATACAAGAGCTTAAATAATGAATGATAAGTTGCAAATTTAGTTGAGAATTTTTTTTACTATGTTTTATGGGTACTGATTACTATTTTTTTTCTTTAAGTGTAGTATAACAAAAATGTGAAGTATTTTCTATTATTATTTCGTTGTTTTTGAGTCTTATTTTCCTCTGTATGTGAAAAATAAACAAAACATTAAATGATTTGGGTAGAAACACCAACACGACATACCTGGACTATCTCGCCTGTCTGTATCCGGCCTGGATGTCTTAACATGAGGTGAATCACCTTCATCAAATGGTTTGATGACTTTTTTTTACACGAAAAACGTATTTTGTCACTCATANTTTTTTTTACACGAAAAACGTATTTTGTCACTCATAACTTGAACAAAAATTAATAAGCTACACAACAAATTACCTAAAATGGACTATAAATAGAGTCGCTGTTTAAGCAGATTTAATACAGACAACTGATTTGCGCACTATCTGCATCTACAATTATTAATAGGTACAATTTGAACAGTGTGAACTGACGTGGTCGCAGGTGGGAAATCCCCCGCATCCGTCGCACGGCAGAGGGGATTCCCCAAGCGATAATGCCAACCATCGACTATACAGATTAAGTATGTTTTTGATGAGCGAAATATATTCAATCAAATACCCGCGCGATTTGAATTTGACATTACATTTATTTACATAATATACATGTATAGTTCTATATTTTATATTAGTTAATAGTATAATGTGTAGATGCAGATGCACCTCCCTGAAAGTAATCCTGGCGGCACCCATGCCTGATGGCCAGGAACTCCATCTGCATTTCTACTGGCCACGAGTAAGCAGGGAGGTACGCAGGTATGTGAAGGAAAGCATCCCCTGCAACCATTTCAAGAGCAGGAGAGCAGGTGGGATGACCAAACAGCAAACCAGGGTAACGAAGGAACCATTCGAGATGGTGTCCTTAGATCTGATGGGCCCTACTACCGCACTTCCACAGGGAAGAGGTTCATCCCATCCTAGTCGTGAGTGATTGATTTTCCAGATGGACCGAAGCCTACCTGGTCTCCAGCGCACGGGCATGCACCATTGCACGGGCACTGGAAACTGAGGTCTACCCCTTCCGTGGATACCAATAAACACTGCTCACCGACAATGGTACCCAGTACACTGGAAGGTATTGGCGTGAGCTGTGGATTCGGTGAGAGTAAGCCACCATACCACGCCAATATATCACCCACGGTCAAGCCCCATCGAGATAATAAACCAAGACCTCAAGACACAGATATGCATGAGAGTGGGAAGGACCACACCAGCTGGGCCGAAAATGTACCTGCCACCCTATTCACAATAAGACAATGGGTGTACCTCGCACCAAGGCAGACTCCAGCACCGATCCTGCAGGGTCTCGAGCTCATGTTACCCATAGAATTTGCAGCACGCCAGACAGAGGGCACAGTCAAACCAGAAGATAGGACAGCTAGCCAGAAGACAGTGCAAGGAGGCAGAGTTATCAGCAACTCTCGAAAACCAAGATTGCTACATTAAGAAATGTATGCCTGCCGCCACACGAGCACCACGGCGGTTGGCACCAGGCCAACTGGTTTACGTCAGGGAGCACAAAATATCCAGCAGCGTGAAGAACTTCTGCGCCGGGTTCACCCAGAAATGAAGCGGACCAAATAGCTCATTGGGCTGAGCGACAGGAGGAGGGCTGCTGTCCACCACGATGACCTCCAATTGGCAGTGAGGACATCAAGTGCCACATTGGCTGACCAGCAGGACGTCGATCAACAGTAAACTAACACACTAATCGCCGCCAGAAGCGAAGTCAGATTAAGAAGTCCCGTCAGCGACAGAAAAATTATCCAGCGCCTCTTATCTGCCATGACATCAAGTGTCTCGATGCCCACAAGGGATGTGGCGGAGGAAGAAATACACGAGGGAGGATCACCGCCGACAAACACAACTATCAACACTGCATGCATCACTGCAGGCCCCAAAGTGTCACTCCCCAGCATCGTGACTCCTAGTGTCACACCACTGGTCATCAGGGATGCCGCCGATGGGGGGTTGCCAGAGACACTGGTGGGACAGAGCTCCCCACAGGACAGCACTCTCAACTACTACACCACAGCGCCCTCAACAGGACCTCTAGCAGGAGACCTCACACTGGAGGATGTCTGCCAAAGCGACGAAGGGAGCCTAATGGAGTTTCACAGCCCTTCTTCTGGGCCCTCTCCTTCCCCCTGCCAATACCCACATCATGCCGATGTCCATGCCGCAGCAGCAAGAGTCGCAAGCAGGAATCGGAGGAGGAGGGGTCCACCACCCTTCACCATTGCTCCAAGCAGCCGCGTCGCCTGATCTGCCCAGCTTTTATCACATGTGGTGGTGACAATCCCCACCCACACATGCATGTTACAGAACGTCAGCCTCACCGGGGTCAGTACCCTGACACTCAAGAAGCAACCATAGTCTGCTTTCAGAGGTTCAGGCCTCATGCACTGAGGCCACACCGCGGACTAAAGCCACCCACCACCTGTTGCGCCTAATGGTGTGATAGTGTACATGGGAGACTGCGCGGTCAAGTGGTCAGCAGAGGAGGGGCCGTTTGACGTGAACCTTCCATCCACATGCTCCTTGTGCCCACTCTGACCACCGCAGTCTCATAAACTGCACCAGCTACACCAGGCCGCATCAGATTTATCAACCTAGAGTGCGTAGTTCTTGTTGCCAAGAATGGAACTTGCACCTTCTTACCAAGAAGGATTATATAAATCGAAACTGCCATGCTTGTTTATTAGAAGAGGTAATTCTATTAATAAATAAGTATGCAATCCGAAAGGGTGTTTGCCCCAAAACCACAGCTGTTGGGCACACAGGCAATTGGTCGTTACGTCGTGGCAGCTCGCTGCGCGACATACGACGTAAAGCACCACCAAGTGACGTCCAACTGGCATGTAGGCCATAAACAAGGGCTATAAACTATATTGCATATTTTCTAAACGTGTCTTCACTTGATTCCTATATGAATTTACATGATTACTCTACAGGCGCCACAGTCACTAACCTGGTTCACGCGGTACCGGGTCGCGACTGGTTCACAGTGAACGATGTTGACATACTTCAGAATGTACAGCGTACTTGTTCCGAATGCTGCACCGGTGCAAAAGATGTGGGCCAATGAAATGGTGGACGTGGCTATGCCACCCATGGAGGAATGGTTCATTTAAGTGATTTGGCTTCCCTTATTTATTAGCCAGGGAACGATTTCATGCACTGTATAGTGAACCTGAACAGATATCTGTACCAACACCTGCACAGCCATGTCGTGACTCCATCTACATCGGTACCGCAAGAACGAGGCTAAAGTGGGTACTGTTGTGAAAGAGACAAATTCCAAAATGTTCGAACAAATTCTAAAAATCCTTGGAAACCTCACCCTCCAGTGACAGACACATTTCAGACAAGAAGGAACCAAGAGACACTGCTTAAACCTGCTCAGGACATCAACTGCCACCATTCGCCTGTCATTACTGTGATGGCCAGCACATGCACAGGCATTAAGAGTGTTCTGAATGGCACCAAAAGCTGTGTGATGTAAAACTAAAGCAGAGAAATGACAAAATTGCATATATCAGCCAGATGTTACCTACCCCCAGGTAATCTGCTGTGATCATGGACAGACTCTGAAACAGAATTTAATTTCTCAAATTTCAGTAATAAATTCCAAATGATCTACATTCAAGTTTTTTTTAATAGTGCTACAGCTTTATTGATACTGCAGCCTCTCTCTTGGCATGTGGGAGATCCAGGGTAGATGATGAGGGGCCCCAAGTTACCTTGTTCATCATATTAACGGGTAAAATGATGAATTTGTCTGGCGCTGTAACTCAGTGAGCATTAATTAGTGAGGGTCATGTGGTCGACGGCCCGTGGTTCCCAGGAGTCCTCTGCAGATCTGCATTGCTTGTAGTTTGAGATGTTACCATTAATCAATGTTGTCTAGTGGTTTTCACTATTATGTGGGAGAGGTTGGGAGCCATCTCACACACTTTTACTTACACTTTGGTTTTGCTACAAGTCCTATGGATGTTTGTAGTAATGTTGTACATGATATTTTATTTGTATTATTAATCTAGATGCGTGACCTTCGACTATTATCTGTATGTGTACACTTGCAAGTATTAGCATTAATCGTAAAAAAAGTCTATGGTGGCTGTACTCGTGACAGGATGCACACACCCATTGCACAGGTCTGCCAGTTTTCCCGCCGAAGTCTGCGTAGCCATCTTTCCCCTTTGTGTGCTCGCAAGAGCTGAGTGTTAGAAGCCTGGCGCTATTTTTACCATTCGTAGCTACAGCTGAAATCGGCTAGTGGACCTCTCCACTTGCGGCAGTCAGCCCTATCGGTCTGTGAGCGGGTAAGACCTTCCTTTAGTAGGAGGTGCTGCTCCCATATCTTCGCGTTTATCCATTGCTGCTCGGATCTCTTATTCTCCTGTGGCCTGTGAAGCCACGGGGGTGATGTGATGGGGTGACAGAAAATTCCAGCTTAGTCCAGGAATACGGGATTCTATTGTCAATGGCCGCTTTTGACCGCATGCCCTTCTGCCATATTGAAACTTTACGAAACTAGTGGCTAAAGCATTTTGAAATTGTTCTTGAAGAGAATGAAACTGATTTTAGTATGGTTTCAACGTGTTTAAAATTTCGATGTGACACTACTCTGGTGCATGAAGAGCTCTTACACCTGAAATTTTATTATTAAAATCTTACAAAAATGTCCAAAATGTTACAAAGTTGCAGAAACAGTTTGAGCACTTTGGCAATGTTTGATTTGACCAGAGTTATATTGCATGCACAATTTCATACTTTGCTGTTTGCTTTTGGCGAGGTTTTACAAAAGTGATTGAAATGTCGTTTTTTGGTTATTTACATGCACACAACACCTTAAGGGTATTTTGAGACATATGCGGATGGTGTTACATTGATGCACACTAGAGAGCCAAAAAAAAAAAAAACTGTTATAGACATGCATATGCAAATAACAGAGGTATGGAGACAATCAGAGTAACGCGATGCGGTCGGCAGTGCCTTTATAAGACCACAAGTGTCTGATAAAGTTGCTAGATCTGTTACTACTGCTACAATGGCAGCTTATCAAGATTTAAGTGAGTTTGAACATGGTGTTATAGTCGGTGCACGAGAGATGGGACATGGTATCTCCGAGGTAGCAATAAAATTTGGATTTTTGTGTACGACCATTTTACAAGTGTATTGTGAATATCGGGAATCCGGTAAACATCAAATCTTTGACATCGCTGCAGCCGGAAAAAAATCGTGAAAGAACGGGACAAACGACTGATGAGAATCATTAAACGTGACTGACGTGCAACCCTGTCTCAAATTGGCACAGATTTCAATGCTGGGGCATCAACAAGTGCCAGCGTGCGAACTATTCAACCAACCATTATTGATATGGGCTTTCAGAGCCGAAGGCCCACTCGTGTACCGTTTTTGACTGCACGACACAAAGCTTTACACCTCTCCTGGACCTGCCATCACCGTCATTGGACTGTGACGTGCACTCGGTACGTCCCTTGTCGAAGGGAGACGGTTGGTAGCGCGGTNCCTGCCATCACCGTCATTGGACTGTGACGTGCACTCGGTACGTCCCTTGTCGAAGGGAGACGGTTGGTAGCGCGGTGTCCCTCGAGCTGTGAAAGTGCTGGGCGCCAGCTCAGTGTTGAGCAATGAGATTAGGTCGTGGGTAATCCCCCTAGGGGACTCGAGGTAACACACCGTCAGATAATAGGAAAATGCGAGCTGTATGGCCGCTGCGCACACCCGGATTAATGAACGCACTATTGGTTATATGAAAGATGATTATTTTATTGAACACTTAACCGAACAGACATGTGGTGACCCTGTGGTCGTACAATATAACACACTAATGGATTATGATTAATTAAGGCGCGTGACTTTGCTCTCCCCTCGGTGCGTTGTAACATAAAATACAAGTTAATTCGTGGATGATGGGATGATACGATTACTGAGTGAGGTTGCAGCCTCAGGGGCTGACACCAAAGTTCTTGTGAAGTGAGAGACTTACCACGTCCGCCCGCGTTGAAGTGATGAAGCGTACTAGGCTGAGAACTGCACCGGCTCCCGCTACCTGAGCGCGGTTCGACGTAAGCGGTGGAAAGATGAAACATTAATGCGACTTAAAAATGCTAATGAGATGTGAGAAGATGATATACCTTAGATTAACATAATCAAACACAATTACTCTATACAACTTACATAATAAAACACAATTACCCTTGCACAAATACACAATAAATCAGGGTTATATTAATATAAAATATTTGCATCGCAGCAGCCACTGTATTGCTAACTTAGTAATGTCACTTGTCCCTGGCTGGCTGGGTATGTGATGACTGTCTTTAAACACAATAAATATTATATAAATAAATACTAAATAGCTACACTGAACCAATAAATAATAATGATTAAATTACTAAGCACTGAATAATTAATGACACTGGTGCAATTTACACACATAGAACAAATACACTTGATAATTATGACACTGAATAAATACATATAACCCTGAATAAACTATACTGATGCACTCTGATCAATTATGTCGCACTGATATAATAATATTGGTGAACTCTGATTAATTTCATAGCACTGAATAAACGATATTGACGAATGCTGATTGATTACATAACACTGAATACACTATCACTCTTGCCCACATGCCTGCTGGTGTAGTGCATATGAAGTGGAGGACACTACTGCGGCAGTCACAGTGGGCACAAAGGTACCAGTGAACGCCTGGTTCACGTCAACTGTTGATGACTGGAAACACGTTGCCTGGTCTGACGAGTCTTGTTTCCAATTGTATCGGGCGGATGGACATGTACGGGTATGGAGACATCCTCATGAATCCATGGACCCTACATGTCAACTGAGGCCTGTTCAAGCTGGTGGAGGATCTGTCATGGTATGGGACGTGTGCAGTTGGTGTGAAATGGGACCCCTGATACGTCCAGATACGACTCTAACAGGTGACATATATGTAAGCATCCTGTCCAATCACCTGCACCCATTCTTGTGCACTGTGCATTCCGATGGACGTGGACAATCGAGAGTTGCTACCGAGTGGCTCCAGGAACACTCTTCTGACTTTAGACACTTCCATTGGCCACCTAAATCACCAGACATGAACCTTATTGAGCATGTCTGGGATGCCTTGCAACATGCTGTCCAGAAGAGATCTCCAACGCCTCGTACTCCTATGGATTTGTGGATTGCTCTGCAGTATTCAGGGTGTGAATATCCTCCTGCATACCTTCAGACATTAGTCGAGTCCATGTCACGTCGTCTTGCAGCACTTCTGCCTGCTCGTGGGGGCCCTATGCAAAATTAGACAGGTGTTCCAAGTTTTTTTTTTTCGGCTCTTCAGTGTACCGGCAACTTGTGAATTTTACATCTAGTACCAACACTTGTAAGTTGGTTTAAAAAAATTACATGATTTGTATGTTATATTTATGACACATAGCTGGATGCAACATATTTAGGATGCCCTAGAAAGAATGTCACAATAGCGGCAACAATTGACATTTTTGAAAACTGTTTAAAAACAGCTTTTCAAATTTTTAAAAAGTAACTTTTGAAATTTAAAAAAAAAGGCAAATTGTTGACAAATTTCTCTCATGGCCATGCCAGAAGGGTACCATAATCATGAGACAATGGCGTATAAAAGTTGCTGCAAAGTGATTTTAAAAAGGAGTCTTTTGAAAATTTTCAAAATTCTGAAAAATATAGAAAAGTGGCTTGGCGTGAAGTCAGGGTTGGAGAATGGTAGTGATATCACTGATGCACTGTTCTCTGTGCAAAGTTCTGGCGGGAAACAGTCACAAGAGACATCTTGTAGATTTCTTACCGGTTGCTCTGTTGTTGTGGATCATTGCCGAGTCACCCATGTGGCTAAGCTGTTCTCGTGATCCTCTACATCTCCATTAAGGGTTATTAATTGTGGTTTTTAATAGACTGCCAGCCATGGGTGGTCGTGGACGGCCCAGTATTGCAGTGGGTGCCCATAGTGAGGTGGACAGTTACAGTGATATCAAGTTAGCTAAATTTGATGTTGTAAGGCCACTCCACACACCTATTGAATACTGATTAAAGTACATGTTACACTGAAAACACGTAAAAGCCTTTGAAATGGATGGTTGATGGGTAAATTAAAATGTTGACTTGGGGATTGCAGTAATTTATTAAAGTGTCGGCCCCAAAAACCAGTTGACGCAGCTCAAGTCGTTAAGCGGACACTAAGCCCGTCGGAGGGCGATGCGGGAAAAATAAGCATATGCTCTTAGGATTACAAAGTTGAACTGAGAATTCTGAGGCTATAGGTCTGCAGGAGATGGAGATATGCTTTTCCTGGGCGGTGAATTTACGTTAAGTTGTACTGTTCTGGTAGAAAAAGAAGTTAAAACTGTAGTTCTTGGTAGAAGACAAAGAAGTTGATGAAGTGCCTGGGAATCGCGAGCCGCGTGTCCTGATCTTTAAATGCCCGCTTCACACTAAACCGCTGCCGTCGTCTTTCCCGCCACTTGCAGTGAAGACCCCAGAAGTTGGAATTGCAAAATATTGTTAGGTTCTTAATTGTTTACAATGCATGGGTGGGAAAGCTCCCTTAACTAAAGGTAGAACGAATACTGTCCATAGCAAAAACTTACATATTCTCTATAGTAAACAAGCTACTTAATTAAGCATGACGCCACACTTTCACGCTGTTAAGTTTAAGGGCATAAAGTGTTGTAAACTCTTGTTGTGTGTGTCTGTAAACCTGTTGACTGCTGCAAAAATAAACTTGTACACTTTCACACTTACTATTACGAGTAAAACACATAAACTGAGATGCCGTGAATCAGGTGATTCATGTAGGGGTTAAATTTAGGTTGGCATGGGTGAAGCCCGAGATCCAAGTAGGAAGTCGTTGACTCTTCACTTTTACATAATTTATAATTTTGTTTAGTAGCATAGTTCACTTGTGGTTTGCACTTTGTGGGAAGGATTTTGCTATGCATTTGGGGACATCTTTCAGTCGCAAACACAGAGTTGCACAATGGCTTCGGTTGTTCATATGCGTCCTGATTAGGGACATTACAAATCTTGGTGACGCCTTCACTTGTGCCACGTCCTGACGGAGCAGCGCGGAGTGTGATCTCTTGTGCCGGGTGGTTGGGATCCGAACCACAGGAATGTCCTGGTATTGCCCACGTGGTCGGATCAAAGTGGGACCGTCATCTAACTAGCTTAGTATTGAGTGAATAAGGTGGTTCACAAACATTGTACAGCCACCATGATCGCTCTACCTTATATTTTCTTTACAATTCCGCACATCTTCATTTATTGTCTCTATGGTTTTAAACGTTTAAATTGTTTTGTTTACAACTTATCAATGCCGTCAAATGTGACAACTGAAGCGTGCAGTAAATGGCCTACATTTATTGTACTGGCTGCGCATAAAAATTATGGAAGAAGGTAAAAAAGACGATGCGGAAGCAGCAAAGAAGATAATTCATACTTATCCATTTATACAGGTTTGTTCTATTTCCGAGTATGTAATATCACACTTTATGCAAGACTAAGGTAATTGCATCATTTGCTTATGAATTCTGTTTCCAGCATTCGGATATGACTGAAGAAATGAAAGGAGAGACAATGGAACTGTGTGTGACGGCTTGTGAAAAGTACACTAAAAATAATGAGGTTAGTAAGTTTTCTTGAGGGTAAGATATTTTGTATTAAGCAAGATATAAAATTAAAGTTTCGCATGATTAAATTTTGTAGAGCCTACTGGTTTGGCGGCACATAAGTAACATCTAAATGCATTGCACTTCATTCATGTGTAGTCTGCATGCTAATTTGGTAGCAGCCTAGCTACCAAATACCCCTAAAACATAAGTTTAGGGGTATTTTTTGTGACTAAATATCAAATTACCATGGCATCAATGATGCAAGATCTGTAATGGCCTCATTTTATTGGTTAACAATAAAAGATGCTTTGACCCCATCGACAGTCGCCTTAGCGTAAATACCATTACTTACAAAGCATAACAAGCGAAACCGTCTGTCTATAAGTGGCGTTGGTAATCATCCAGAGTACCGCTTTTCGGTAAAAAAAAAACCCGAAAAGTGGTATATTTCCACTGTACTAATTACACAGGACACGAATATACCAGGGGCATTAATGTATGACTAATTTTGTAATATGTGCCCACCTAACATAACCTAACCTCATGATGAATGAATCACTATTTTATATTTTTTAACTAACCCAGTATTATACGGTTTTAATCTAACCTCGGATTTTAGGGTGTTAATCTAACCTAGAATAGTAGGGTTTCCAACTAACCTCGGATTTTGGGGTTTTAAACTAACCTACAAATTTAGAATGTTAATCTAACCTAGGATGTTAGTGTAATCTAGGATTTTAGGGTTTTAAAGTAACACTTAAACACACCGGAAGTCTATGAATCAACTCACCTAGGTAGGCGGCGAGTACAATTCCATTGTCTTCGACCCATTCATCTGCAGTGCATCTTACCTCATTCGACAAAACACCACAATCTACTAAAACATCCAAGTAACACCCACCACATAGGCGAATATTACGCACAGAAGCACTCGTTCTAGCACCTTCCATTCTTAAATCACAAGCCTTCGCACGGTGGGATTCTGACGCCACAACTTGCGGCCGCAAAAACAACAGCACTGCCTCACGTCTCAAATGCAACTAATGGCTTCTCATCTTCCATGTAAAATTCAGTGACGATGACGTCTACAGATCACAGCCAATAACGTGACAGCATGATGCACATTTGTTCACGTTACTTATGCATTACTTCACCAAACATCATGGCGTTCTACGTAAACAAAGCGGCGAACTACTCGTACTTTTAACTATTTTATTTAATATGTTCTGGTTATTTTAACATTACACCCTCCTGAATATTAACAAGGTAGGCTGTGCAGAACCCATTAATGCTATACTTTTGTTGGTCTAGGACGTTTCCTTCAGAAAAGCCGCTACTCTGGATAATTACCGCCGTGGTAACGTGGAAGAAAAAAACCGTTGTCCAGCCAATTAGAAAGTACAAACAAAAAGGAAATAATTTATTCAGCACAAGAATTTTTAAAGACTTAGTAGAAAGATTTTTATGTGTGAAAAATGTTATACAGTACATCATTTAAAAAAAAAATAGTTTTGCCCACACATTGTGCACCAAAATTATTTTTTTTTTAATTTATGAAATATAAAATTTTAATTGTAGTAGGTAAAGATATATGTGTGTGTGATTGAAGTGTGTAATTGGGTGAAAAAGAAGCCTTGCACATACAATATCAACAAATTCCTCTCGTTGCTTAGCAACCCAAAAGGATGCTGACAAAAGAATACTGGAGATAATTTAACGTAGTNATCAACAAATTCCTCTCGTTGCTTAGCAACCCAAAAGGATGCTGACAAAAGAATACTGGAGATAATTTAACGTAGTGTGAAACAATATCAGATAGTAAATTAGGTAACAAAGACTTTATCTCTCCAACTGGTAAGTAAAATAGATTTACCTTATTCTCCTGGTCTAGAAATATACTGTGACTGAACATCCAAAGAAGCAATACAAATTGTACCCTTTTTAAGATTATTTTAAATTCCAATTCTACACAAATCTAAATAAAAGTTTTATTAAAGTATGATATGAAGAATTCGAACTACATATATGCATCTGACATGTATGGACATTAGTAACACCAGAAATTATTAAATTCAAAATCATATATATTACTGAAATTAAACTTGTTTAATATAATAAAATTTCTCAGACTTAGNAGAAATTATTAAATTCAAAATCATATATATTACTGAAATTAAACTTGTTTAATATAATAAAATTTCTCAGACTTAGAAATAAATTAATCTGTCTCTCTAAGTTGCTTCAAGGACAGCATTACATGAATTTCAATTTGTTCAGTTGCATGCAATTCTTTGACAAAGTGTTCAGTGAAACAAAATTTATATTAACTTTAAATATGTTCATGAAAACAAAATTCTTGACCACAAGATTTGGTATGAATGCCCACAAGCTTGAGTTTAGAGCAAAATTCAATTCTCAAAGCCTCTGGACAATTCACGGTCCAAAATAAAATATTTAAAGTTTCTTTTCAACTTTAAGCAGTTAATCAGATTACCTCAACATTTAGAAGTTAAGTGGATCTATGGATTGGATTAATCAGTACAGACGTACTCTTCAGACGAGACTGCAGCAATGGAGTCGCAAGCGTCTCCTCGGATACCAACCTGATGTCCTAAATCCACTAATAAAATAAACTGGCGTTTTTTTAGACCTCTTCGTTTTCCTGCGCACGTTTACTACATTGACGATGGCTCTCCTCTATCGTTCCCTGCCATATGACGGACAGCCAAACAAAAATTTAAGCAAAATTTGCAGGAGCTAGTCGTAAATGATCTGACCGCTACCAAGTCTTGAGAGAAAGAGAGTCCCTGGGCTTACATAAGTCTAAACAAATCCTGCTTAACAAAACCAAGAAATAAAAGGCTTCCTGGTAAAGAAATCTTATCTTTAAATAAATTAACATATGTGACATCTTAGGAATTAGGCTTGACAGTATACAAGGTTATGGTTTGACAAGGAGAAATCATACAAATTAAGAAACCGTAATTACAGAAATCTGTGACATTAAACGATCAGTTAATTAAAATTTCAAAAAATGTATAACTGATAATAAAAAAAAATCATTATACATATTCAACTATCATTCTGAATGTAAACAAACAAGAAAAAATATTAATATGCTAGATTTAAACATTGAAATAAAAACATAATATTGCCAATAGAAGTGTCAACACGAAATGTAAACAAACTGCAATTCTTGTCTTCCTATAGACTTCCCCCTCTGGAGGGTTAAACTGTAACCCGTCATTGTAAGTTGAACTCTACATCCATTTTCATGGTAGAAATAAAATCAAGTGTGTGTTTGTAAACCTATCTGCAGGTGTAAAAATTGTTATGGTTAAAATAATATCCAGTTTAGGCGATATTATAGATAAAGAGAAAAATTTATGTTCATACAGATAAAGACAACAATACATGTTTACATGTCACAAACTCTTAAACATCAAACAACAATAATATCATTACTTAATAAATTCTTGAAATAAAGTTCTGCCGAAATAAAAATACAATAATATTACATATTAAGACGACAAATTCAATAGAGGACCATCCTGTTTTCAAATAAAGAAGTAGGTTTTTCATTGGCCACTTAGTGACCAATCCCAGCTGGTCTTGTCGGAAGGCGCACAGCAGATGTTGAGTCTCGAACAGGAACCGCCGTCTTCGTGTCACCTCGCCATATTGTCTGCCGGTTTGTTGTGGAGTCGCGTCCCGCGGTGGAAGATCTCATTTAAAATGCTCTACTTTTTCGTAGAACAAGCATCAGCACCAAGGATTATCAACCGGTAACATTACCACAATGCAGCAGAGCGTTCACGTGTTCAGCATAGATTACAGTTTATTTCAAAGCGCTGTCTTCAAAATTCACTTATTATTTCTTACTTTTGCCTAGAGTTCACGGAAGTTCCTAACTCACTATGCTGCCTTGGACTTATCTCAGAGAGATAAGAGAATTAGGTGGTGTATATAACTAATTTGAGTAAATCATCCTATTCATGGGTTTTCTCCAACTTCCCTCTAGAGTTGAAATTCAGAAAAATCCTAGCGGCATATAAGTGAAGGTAGTTTGTTACAGGAGCAACAGCCCCAACTTCGTAACTCCTTCAAAAATAAAATTATTTCTCTTATCATAACAATTAGTGCTTATAAAATTTCGGAGGGACCCCGCGTCTCCTTGCCCGTGGGTGGGGCCCTAGCGGTCAGGCATTGGAAAACCCATACGTGCCATGGAAAATAAGAGGTAGCACGGTATAATCTGTTTGGCCCATCCGGAGGTTTTCTCTGGTGTACGGATCAGGTGAGGTTGGACTCGTGCTGGCAGTGATTGACTCCGCATGCTGGAGGAGGCTCGGAGAGATTCCCCCTCTTGTTGAAGAGATCTGCGTGAGCAGGCAAAGCTCCGGGAGCGTCCTCGTGAAGACATTAGGGGTGTGGGTAGTGCTCCGGCTCGACCACACGCTTGGTAAACTGAGTGCTAGGATCTCAGGCCTTGTGGTAGGACATGCCTGGTGCGATCAAATAAATCAGATCGGGCCAAAGATCGGTGCGGTCTGATGAACAGGTCGGAGCAACGGGTTTGGTCAATTTCGGAAAGCGCTGGTCATGTCTGCGATGAGAGGGCGTGATCCCTCTTCTCCGCCTACTGGGAGGCCGGTGTGTGGGATGGCCTAGTGGCTAAGAGCGCCCCGTTAACAAATAAAAGCACAGCTTCGGTTGTGATCACATGTAANATATATATATATATATGTAGAACGTACAGTAATAGCAGCATATTTGCATTGGAACCTTAGGTATCAAATGTTAACTTTGACTTACGGGTCTTTCTCAAATAACATTTTTGTTCCCTACACTCTGTGACATGACTAACTGTACGCCTGGTTGTGGTTGTAGTGATCTTACTCGCTGTCTG
>NQII01013496.1:0-27147 GCA_002778355.1 Clitarchus hookeri
GCGTCAAACCATATGTAGCCTACATAGGGAAAGGGAGTGAGTTTGTCTCTTGAGTTCATGTACCAGTTAACCTGTTCAAGCAACAATGAAACTCGTTTATGTGAACTCACACAAAGCCAGTGTAATTTATTAGTAAATTGGACCTATAGACAACAGTGTCGACATATTCCTACGCCCTATCACTGAGGGCTAGCATCATGTGCTGGCGCCTCACGCCGCAGAGCAGAATCAATACCTACTTCCAAACTTCAGCATTTGGCAGGTATCAGTGTAAATGTAATCATTACAAGTTACATAGACATTATCAAACCTCATGTGTATTGAATTAATTGTGAATGCATATGTAACTCAATTGACTTTATAATGATCACAACCTTTATCAGTTTGGTTTAATTGATTAGTTTGCCCATGCAAGTACGGCTTACGTGAATNACTTTATAATGATCACAACCTTTATCAGTTTGGTTTAATTGATTAGTTTGCCCATGCAAGTACGGCTTACGTGAATACTCACTTCTGTGGTTCCCGTAAACGTAGGTACGTCTCAACACTATACCTTAATGTTCTGTGATTGCAAATTGAGAGTTTGGAATTTATTTAGATTGCACCACATATATGTCGAAATAATTGTTTATGGTTATGGACAAAACGTGATTTATATTACCTTTGTATAGTTTTTTTAACTACTTTTGAATATTTTTAGTCATATGAACTATATCGGCAGACAAGACATAAATTACACNTTGTATAGTTTTTTTAACTACTTTTGAATATTTTTAGTCATATGAACTATATCGGCAGACAAGACATAAATTACACACATATTGGAGTGTCAATATTGTTTCCAGTTTAGTTGCCTAGTGTTTTTATTACAAACTATCGNACATAAATTACACACATATTGGAGTGTCAATATTGTTTCCAGTTTAGTTGCCTAGTGTTTTTATTACAAACTATCGTTATGCCAAATCGTGTTCCTGTAATGTTATTTGAACATTTCCTAGCCATAAACGTTAGATAACTATATTTTATATTAGTACATTGTCATATTGAGTTATCGTCGCACAATGTAAGTTAAATGTTTACGGTTTACTTGGACTCTTAACGACAGCATNAGTTATCGTCGCACAATGTAAGTTAAATGTTTACGGTTTACTTGGACTCTTAACGACAGCATGACATCCAGAAATCTAAAGCCTTCCGAGTATGAGGACTGTGCTAACAAGCCTGGAGTTGTTGTTTTCACCATAAGAACACTAATAAGAAGATGTATGATAGGAAGAGGGTGGGAAATTAAAATATTTCAGTGGTAGAACAAAATTTATCTATTTTCATAGTAGTGGCGCGGAGCAGTATAATTTAACTGGTTGAAAAGCCTTGTTATATCCTATTATTTAAATTACAAAATAGTTAGCAGTCCCATTTTTATGATTTTTTACTTTCGTAGTCTATAGTTCTCGAATCAATTCAACAAATAACTTTATATTTTTAATATCGTACTCCAACTATTTCAACGAAGTTAGCCTTGCATTCAAGAAACAAATGCAAAAAAAATGAGATATGCACAACTAGAAAGTCAAAACTGCGGATGNAGCCTTGCATTCAAGAAACAAATGCAAAAAAAATGAGATATGCACAACTAGAAAGTCAAAACTGCGGATGGTGATAGCAAACTTTTACCTATTAGTGAATGATATCAACGTCAGCTATATGCAGAAGATGCGTACAAAGCCAAAAANGTGATAGCAAACTTTTACCTATTAGTGAATGATATCAACGTCAGCTATATGCAGAAGATGCGTACAAAGCCAAAAAAGGGATAAAGCTCTTGCCAATCAGAATACGCGTATCATGCGTTTGCATTTGATTTGCAACAGTGCGACGGTCGATGAAGTATTGAATGAGTCAGAGAAAAACATTGAGTTAGTTGGGAACATTTAATTTGATGATCTACGATCTTGATTCTGATGAAGCTAATTGATATATTTGTTATGAAATTTTACCTGGAAGAGTTGAGTTGATNTGATCTACGATCTTGATTCTGATGAAGCTAATTGATATATTTGTTATGAAATTTTACCTGGAAGAGTTGAGTTGATAAATTTTGGGGGCTCTTAACAACGAGGTCTTGAGAGCTTATGTGGTCGAAATGAGGCGAGAATGGAGTTGCGCCGAAATACAAGAGGGGAGAGAAATGGGAGATCCCCGAGAAAACCCCGTAGACCAACGGCATCGTTCGCACGATTTGCACTTGCGAATTTTTGGGATTGACCCGGCCGGGGATTGAACGTAGTTTGCAAGCAGGCATTGGCGAGTCGGTGGCGCCAGTGAATGGACCTTCTCCAACTTATAATATTGTTTGATGCCTTGTTTAGTACGCACTTTTATGTGGTCGAACAGACATGGAGTGTGGCAATGACCTACTGTAAATGAAATGTAGAAATGAACAGTCCGATGAAGACCAAACATCCGGATGATTGGGTTGAATTAATAAGTTGAACGAACAGATGAACCCCTTTCAGGTGTTTGTAATGTAAACAAAGGCTTTTTTTTAAACTGTAATAGTGTTTCGGTCATACTCTAGGACCATTCATTACGAAGAATGTAAACTGAGATTGTGATAGGTGCCTTTGGAAGTGAATACAGTGGTTGCAATACACTAGGGAGATTAAACCTAATCGCGTACAAAAGAGCAGTGAAGATGAATTTTCATATTCTGCACATCATATTAGGAGACTTNCTAATCGCGTACAAAAGAGCAGTGAAGATGAATTTTCATATTCTGCACATCATATTAGGAGACTTGGGAAACACACACTTTCCGCATATCTAACTCTCCTCCGCCAGGAATCATTAGCCATCAACGAAGAAAAGGTGAATTTTATGGCGTAGCTCATTGGCCTATTATATCGTGTTTTCTGTCCGCTTTACATTTTGAGAAATGCTAAAATTCCAACAAATGTCGTAAATCTTGAGTAAGTTGAAGCAGATGCAGTTTAAAGGTAATAGCACTGTCATATTGCATGCACTATTGTCANGTCGTAAATCTTGAGTAAGTTGAAGCAGATGCAGTTTAAAGGTAATAGCACTGTCATATTGCATGCACTATTGTCAAAGTAATGTCATTAACTTTTTAAACAATAAATACCCATAATAAAACTATCTGTTATCTCTAATTAGCATAAAACAAAGTGGCTTATCCACATCTGTCTGTGTATCCGCTTAGTACGTCTAAAATACTTTATGGATTTTGATGCGNTAAAACAAAGTGGCTTATCCACATCTGTCTGTGTATCCGCTTAGTACGTCTAAAATACTTTATGGATTTTGATGCGGTTTTCAACATCATTTAGAAAATGACTTAAAAAATAGTTTGGTGTGTAAAACATTTAAATTTAATATAAGGAGAGTAGAGAAATGTTACCCGATTATAATCAGGGCGTAAAAAAGGTTTTTAGGACGATTACATGCCTCTCGCTGACTAAACCATAAGAGATACATCATATGAAATTGCTACAGAATTGTAGCATTCAAAAAGGTCTATAGAAAATTCCTCGATACGATATGTTATCTTTTAAGGATGACCCACAGTAACCATTTTTGTCGTTCAAACCAGGCNATAGAAAATTCCTCGATACGATATGTTATCTTTTAAGGATGACCCACAGTAACCATTTTTGTCGTTCAAACCAGGCGAAGCCGTGCCGTTTCGCTAGTATTAATGTTTACAGAATAACATTCGTAAAAAATTTTACTATTGTGAACGTTTCTCATATGCCAAATGAAGTATGTTAAAATTTTTTGCAGTTATAATTGTGAATAACTGAATAATTTTAAACTAGTCACTTTAATAAAGGCTACGATAAGGTTTAGACAAAACCTTATCATAACTGTTATGCTCACGAAATTAATTAATGATATGGTAGAAAATGTTAAAGCGATACATAATAGAGGATTTTTACGACGGTGACTAACATTAAAACTATTATCTCAAAGGTTTTGTATACTAAGTTATTATTCACAATGTGTGCTGATATGTGAACTGTTTTAAATGCACAATTATCATAACAATTTAAGTTTATGGAAGAGAATTTTTCTTTGTTACAAAAAATCCATCCCATAATCGAAATACCTTGTTATTTAATATTCACAATGTCGGATTATATTTTTAAATTTTAACAGGATTTAAAGATTTGTTAGAATTTATGTGATTCTATTGAGGTCAAAATGTTTGGTAAGGAACGGGTAAAGTTGCCATAATAAATAGACTTTGTACACACGCAACTATTTTTTATGAACATAAGTATTAATATCCTGATAACGTGCTGATCAGATATTCCTAAATAAGTATGTTGTTAGAAAATACAAAGTATAAAAACATATGATAGGAAATTGCCGGGGAAGCATTTCAATAAATGCTTAATGGTTATGTTTAATAATGTTAGTAATGCGGCAGTAGTTATGTGCAATTGCATTACAACCAATAACAGGTGAGCTGAATAGACGCTCACAAGGAAACTCTTCTGCGCTGAAACTTCCTGCCAGTGGACGGTTACATCATTGAATCGGACTCAGGAAATTATATCTATAGAATCAAGAACATTTGAGTACAGAGATTATGCACGGTTATTTGTCAATAAATTAAACGTAATTTGGTTCAATCATAGTATGGTTATGTTTTAAATACGTTTTCTAAATAATTTCCTTAAGTATATTTTTATATACGACAGACTATAAAATTCAATTTTTGTGAAAGTCCAAAGTAACCAGCTGTGTTTATTTGTTAGAAAATAATTTATTTTTCTATTTTATAATTTTTGTGCAGTTCATAAAACGATCCTAGTTTGAAAGTTTGATTTAACTGGTAGGCGTTATTAAGAAATAATGTTCTCAATTTATTGCTTATCTCTCTGATGAAAGGTGTTAAATATTTATTAAAGGTACTAATACTGGAAAAAATGTAATATGAAAATGTCTCTTTCTTATTACTGTTTATCAGGAATAAAAACGTATTATTGGGTTATTTTATTTGGTTGCGTTCAAATATATAATTTATTAATTATATAAAACAAGTAAAACAATTTAGATCACATGTTTAGTAGAGTAAATTTACAAATAAATGCGTGCGTCTTTCACGTTGTACAAAGAGAATGATGTATCTCTTTATCGAAATACAAAATGTTATTTTCAGAAACACGCTATGAATATATGACTTACTGCTAGCATTTAAGAGTGTTTTATTTTGCCTGTCAATGCAAAAACAAAACACAAAACTATTAATTTACTATGAAGAAATTAAATTATGTGTTGTTCATATATATTTTAATATTTATTACGTTAATGAATGCATCAAAATATATGCAAATTATTCTCACGACCTGATTTTATAGATTTGAAAGATGTTTCTGGAACATTAAGAAAGTTTTCTTTTATTATTTTCCCTTTTTCTGTTAGCTAGAAATTATGAAACATACGAGTTTACAGAACCAATATGTATGTTTTAATTCTATAAACACACATTTGCAGAAATTTTCACTTACATATTCGACTAAATGATAATATACATTTTTGGTGGTCTGTATAATTATTGAACACTCAATGTTCTTAGTCAGCAGGTTTCGTAAACCTCGGTCAACAATATAAAAGGAGGGTAAACTCTGATTTCAGCGGTAATATTTCTATTCGTGATATAAATATAATTTGAATTAAGGGTTACGGAGTATTTCGTACAGATAATGCAGTGTTTTAACGGTAAGTATATTATATATNAATATAATTTGAATTAAGGGTTACGGAGTATTTCGTACAGATAATGCAGTGTTTTAACGGTAAGTATATTATATATTTTTTACGCTCAGAGTTAAACCTTACGGTAAGTAGCCTACATGAAAAATCATATTTTTGATATAAGCTTAGAATATNTTTTTACGCTCAGAGTTAAACCTTACGGTAAGTAGCCTACATGAAAAATCATATTTTTGATATAAGCTTAGAATATATGTAAATTATATAGAATCTGTTCTTCCTTTTAATTTGGTTTTTTCATAAAATGTTGAAAAATTCCAGTATAATACAATGTCTAAATTTGACGCTGATATAAAAAATGTCGTATTATTCTGTTTCTCAAATGTCAGATTTTGATGTTTGGTATTTATACGTCTTATATTTCAGTCTTATCAGTGAGTTAAAAAGATTATTAACTATTACTGTGGCTATACATAGAAGAGCATAAATTCCAATTAAATTGTTGGTAGTATTTAATAAACACATTATGTATATGATGAATATAAATATGTTTTATAATCTTAGAGATATACGACGCCCAAGTTAAAAGCAAAATAACGGAAAAGTAACAAATTATACGGGTTATAACCATCAACAAGTTTCCTTTAATTGGATGAGAAATTAGTAACCGTGTCATTCGATGGAAAGAATATGAAATTATTTTAGGAATATGCTTAAAATTCCTTACCACTAAATTTCTATAAAACCTTGAACTGGTTCATAAAGCAGTGAAAATATTTGTGGTCAAATTTATATTTTCTAAGCCCAAATCAGTGATATGAATCAATGAAATAACATTCACTGAAAGTAAGTACATAAGCTTCTGCCGTCTGGCGAATCAAATAAATGAACTGGTAACATTTGACTTATTACAGTGGATATATCGGTATTATGCGGAAGCAACTAATAAATAAGTAAAACGAGGTAATTTTATTATGATATGGCGCTGATTAAAAGTTGATCAATTTTCACCGGTTATCACTGATTTGGATCAATTATCACTGATTCAGATTTAGAGCGTAACTCCACGGGATTTTCTTTACTAACAAGTCATGACAGTATGTAAAATTACTTGCTGGTGTAAAAATTCTAAACCTCTATATCCGGATGTACAGTAATTGCATACGTGACTCACCCCTGACTCTGGAACATCCTTCAGTGGCGTCTCTGTGGTCACAGAGATGGATGTCGTAGCCTCTTCCAGACGTTCCCTGAAACAAGTTTCCCTGTGTTAGTGTATTGCCAGCATCCACCGAAGTCTCACATCGATCAGTTAAACTGAAATTTAACCGTGGAGCAGAATATTCAATACAGGGCCAAAGAGCCTTAATTCAATAACTGATTATTATTATGTTCGGGTGAATAAATCCAGTCCTCGCTATACATGAATTATATTTTCTCTGCTATATATTCACCTGAAAACTTTGTTGTATGTACATAGTATTTAGTATATATTCGTAGCAATGTCAGTGTACGTTGTAACTGTATACTTGCTAGGCATGTTTGAAGTACTGGAAGGACGGGGTCAGAAGGAAACAGGTAGATAAGTAACTGACTGAGCAGGGCTCATATGAATACAAATGAGATGGATGTTGCTACNAGAAGGAAACAGGTAGATAAGTAACTGACTGAGCAGGGCTCATATGAATACAAATGAGATGGATGTTGCTACTCGAAGATAGCATCCGCCACTGAGGCGGAGTCTAGCGTCCGTTGTGTTTCGTTGGACAGTGAGAAATGCTGAAGACCGCCGTCCTGTCGCTGGAATCTTACTTATTCCAGAAAGGAAACAGCGAAGTGACTCGAGTATTTCTTGGAGACTAACTTACATCCAAGACAGCTGTAACTGAGCCCTCGCAACATAATTGGACTAATGATGATATAATAAATATTATCGCCTTTCTCGTAACACGCGAGTATTGCATGGGTTTAAAGAAAACGCGAATAAATAACATGGAAAATCAATGACATTTATACTTATTAAACAAAATTTAGTTATATTTTTACCTTAATAAATGCAAATAAAAATAAATGCTTCGNAATGACATTTATACTTATTAAACAAAATTTAGTTATATTTTTACCTTAATAAATGCAAATAAAAATAAATGCTTCATTGTAGATAATATTCCGGAAAACAAACATGTCAAACTGATTTACTCATTTTGTGTCAACTTGTCATGTAGTCCGCCTACATGCCTTAGGGTATACTAAAGTATATTTGTGGTAGTTATAGAATATAAGAACATTATCGCGTTACCAAACTGTTTGTATTGATATTTTTACATTCCATAATAAGCACCGTATTCAAACGCTAATTAATATAATGATCTGACGTAAATAATAATTTGACCAATAAAGGCCAAGCCATAAGACACAATACAAATATTATGAAGAAAAATACCCTCATCTTATATAAGGTGTGCAATTGCATAAANGCCAAGCCATAAGACACAATACAAATATTATGAAGAAAAATACCCTCATCTTATATAAGGTGTGCAATTGCATAAATTAGGTACAACATAATTACTGAATGTCCTTATATAAATCACTCGAACAAGTNTATATAAGGTGTGCAATTGCATAAATTAGGTACAACATAATTACTGAATGTCCTTATATAAATCACTCGAACAAGTAATATAATACATTATTTTAATAGAAACATAAAACCATTGAAACGATCCAATTTTATACCCCAAGAAAATCTTTTTTAACAAAATTTTATTGAGCTAGCTATACGCCCAGGGAACTACGCCATAACACATTTTGTGTAGAGTGAACTAATATTTTAGAATACACTACGGCAGAAAAAATAACTTAATTATATCTAGCTTGCCCGTAATATATGCATGGTGTTATATTGGTTAAACCAAACCCTACATTTTAGCTTACTATCGTAGTATTTCAATTTTATTTTATTTATGATTATATATTCAAAATGTGATATTTTATGTCTCTGATATTCGNACTATCGTAGTATTTCAATTTTATTTTATTTATGATTATATATTCAAAATGTGATATTTTATGTCTCTGATATTCGAAACAAATTAAAATTTAAGAGACTATTAAAAATTTAAATTTATAAAAAATTACTATTTGAGAACTAGTTTTTATCCTTACTCTTTTGCCGTTATGCAGACAAATTTACAGATGATTATTTATTGAACTATACGTAATTGTGGCTTTCATTTTTCTTGCATTGAAATCTACTGTCAGTTTGGTATATAATCGTATGGGCTATATTTCCTAATAGTTAAATTTTACATTACCAAACAAAAGGATATAATATGTGGTGTTTCGACACAAAAAGCTTACGAGTAACTTTATTAATACAACGTTAACTTATGTAATCCTAGACAAGAAACTTTCCGAATTTGTAAATTTGATATTAGCCGAATGAAATAAAACAGTAGCACATTCCCAATAGTTATGTGGTTAAGAAAGCCGATATTTTAAAAGTAGGTGTGATTTACAAATCATGCTAATTTAAATGACAGTAACATGAAAGGTAAACTAATTTTGGCGGTTAATATTTTATTATAATCTCTGATATTCCTTAGTTGTTTAACATCTTTGTTATTAGGTGCTATATTCAAATTGGCATTCTAATAAAAAAAACATAACAAATTGTCTATGTGGGTGGTTTAATTAGTAATTAAAATCCAGTATATAAGAATGAGTCTCTGATGCTGTATGAAGACCATTATTTGGAAGGAAACGTAGGTTTAAAATAAAATTTCAGCTTAGAGAAAATGCTACAAGTCCGGTGTTTTTATTAGATAACGTATGTGTACTGAAATTGGTGAATCAAATTTGAAGAGCTCGACTATATTTACAATGATGTGAACACAAACATACCGACACAATATAACACACATGCATGCAACTCAGATAGGAAGGCTATCTTGAAAACACACCACGCTATAGACGTTGGCGAATAATATGTGAAATAACTGTAACCTAAATTAAGTCAGTGGTTGATCGCTGAAATTATTGAGATGCTCACACGTCATTGTGGTAATTAGTAGTTGTGGCAAGTTTCAGCTGTTAGCTAAATTTGTGGTTTTTATGACTAATGATGAAACTCATAAATGTCCGCTCCCGCCTGTTGTAGTAAGATCTGTATTTTCAAGATCCTCACCTGGAGCTAGGCTCATAAGGTGATAAGAGAATAATTAAAAACAATTTAATAAAATATTATAAAATTAAAAATGTAGCTCCAACCTTCTAATTCGAAGCGTTCTGCATATTCCCAATTAAGTAATCGGGCAAAATAATAATAACATCTTTAAATGCCAAACATTCAACCCCGCCAGCTGAAACCCGCATTTTTGTGACAAACCAAAAATGTCGATATGAAATACATATAACCTCAGGTTACACAATGCATGTGTCAAATTACCAGATATATTCGAATTATTAAAATTAAAGTTATATCTTACCTGTAAACTGGAAGAGAAATACATCATATCTGCATACAGGAGAAACACAATAAAACATGTTTTTCCGTTCATGTTGGACATAATGTGTTTTGTAAGCTTGCTTCGTTTATTCCATTTATTGTGAAGTTCAAAACTGGTTGCCTTAACAGCAGTTTGTCAACTTTTATGGCGACAACCAATAATTAATTACCAACCTCTGTGTCCTGTGGCAGCGCACTCTATTTGTGAAAAAACAAACAAACTCTATCATACCTGTTGTGTTTTGAATATGGCGGACTGCTGAAGTTTAAGTTATATTGATAAATTACTGTATTAAATAATATAAACCTGTATAATCACTGCACACCACATTTCTATTTCATTGCGCATCTGATTATAAGGTCTGCTCCCCGCGCAGACAATTAACTATTTTTAACTGCCGCTATGTATCAGAGTTGTAAATAAACCATTCTCAATTTTGATAACGACCATGATTGTCTGTGCATTGATCAGTCGCAAATATGCACTGCTAAAGAATTGTGACGTTCTAATAAAGTAGTATTTAAGACTGCTACCTGGGATAAGAAAACGTAAACCTCACTCGCATTATTGATATATTCCTGACTACAAGAGTTGATAGGTAACGTTCCTTCCAAGACACTGGGTGGGGACTTCGGTTAAGCTGTTATTCGCCATCTTGGAATTTTCCTCTTCCCCTCAAAATTTTATTTTTCCCTCTTAAAACAATAAAAATTTTCCCTTTTTTCCTCAAAAGTTTCCCGTTTGCAGAAAAATTAAACAAAAAAGTGCTTGCTCCATTATGTGGCTGACTGATTCTTCATTGTGGCTGAGTTATCCAGAACATCAGTTTCACTAAGGAATTTATGGAGCATACGATCATGATATAGCGAATATGTAACCCCATGTCAGGACAACCATATTGCATACAAGGGGTATGTCCTTACCGTCCCTTCATTTTTAACTCACTACTGTCACCCCGACTTCCCACAACCCCTCACCCACACATCCTCCACTATACGCACAAAATCGCCAGCCCATCTTACCACTCTTCCACTTCCCCCTCCTACTTATCAAGCTTCAAACATATTTTTTCTACGAAGTATAAATCAGTTAGAGCGATTTATATCACTGCCACCAAAAATATAGGGAAATTATTCATTCTTATATTGTTAAACCAAATATATAAACACAACGAACATCACATGAACTACAAAAAATAACCAGAGGAAAGAATATATAAACTAAGGATACACAAAACCACAAAAAATTATTATAAGTTTTCACGACGTTTCGGGATCTGGGATCTGTCTCCTTCTTCAGGTGAGATACTGGATGAACAATCACAGTTGATTCAGTGAGGTGGAAAACCGGGGCTAGTGTTTCATATTGTCTTATGTTTTACTTTCTTGTGTTGTAAATTGTTTTGTGGTTTTTTTAGTGTTCTGTTTTATTTAAAATTAGTGGTGTTTTGTTTTAGACACCGAGTTTTCTTCTCTTTTGGTTTGCTTTTGTTGTCTGTCCTGTTTTAAAAAATACGTTTTTCGTTTGTCATTTTGACTTTTTTTATATTCTATTTACAAGAAAATAGCTTTTCCTGATTATCTGTGTCTTGTGTTGTAAAAGATTTTGTCATTCTGAGTCTGTGCATGTTTATTTAGTCTTATGGTCTACAATGGACACACTCCAATAAAATAATCATAAAAAAATTAACTCGCCATTGTCATTAAACATCAAAAATAAAGTTTTGTTGATGTTGAATACAAGACAAGGAAAAGTGTCAAGACTATATTGGAATGGTTCTCTCTAAGGAAATGGGTGGCTTAAGCGTAAAATGTTTGCGAAGCAAAACCGATGGAACGTTCTATTCCCTGCAAATGATGCCATTGCACTAGTTGATGGTTGCGGCATTAGACAAGTACTCGAGGAACCAGAACCATTTAAAACCATTAATAAAAAATTTTTAATTATAGGTTATACTATACTTTTAATTTTCGACACTAGTTTTGTGTTGTTTGAACATAGTTAAAGTGTATTAAATGTTTCTAAACTAATAGTTATATAAATTTTAACAATGTGACATAAAAGTTATTGATTAACCAGAACTGAACCTTAGGAAATAGTTGTATTGCAAAACTGATTATAATTGTAAATAAAATTTTATATTATTATAATTATATATACTTAATATTTTCAATAATTTTCACTAGGCCCTAACAAAATACATAGGAAAGTCAACTCCATGCTATAGAGCAGCAACTCTATGATCACTACATTTTTATTCAGCATTATAATATTACAAATATTAAGTGTTGATTACCGCTGTTAATTCAGTGTTCACTAAGTATTCATTACTGATTAGAAAAAAATATCATGAGTAAAATATTATTTCCAGTTTTATTTTATGCAGTCATTTTAATTTTCCCTTTTTTTCCCTTCGTAGAATAACACACGTAGAAACTGAAGGTGTTTTTTAGAGAGTAAAGGATTATTTTTGTGACTTTTTNTTTCCCTTCGTAGAATAACACACGTAGAAACTGAAGGTGTTTTTTAGAGAGTAAAGGATTATTTTTGTGACTTTTGTTATAGAAAATTATTAACAGTTCAATACTTAGATCCCTAATTTTTGTATAATCGGGCATAACAGATTTTAGTCTACAAATGTTGATATGTGAGTAATTGGTTTGGAAAAAAGTCTAGCAGAACAATCGTTATAATAAATGTCGTGCGTTTCAGTAGTATATTTCGTTTTCATTTTCCAAAGAATATGCAACTCCTGTTATAGTTCATGCAGTATGTTCTTCAGCGACTTAAGTAAGGTTTAAATCTGTGTAATAGTTTCCGACGTAAAAGGCTAAACATTTGAATAATAATCCAGCAACGTTGTTAAAATGTGTGTAATTTTTTAATTCAAAGAAGGCGCGAATCCATTAAGAATTAATATTGTACCATTATATTTTAACTTACTAAACAAAAAAATAACAGCCCATTTTAGTGGCAATGAATTATAAGGCACACAATTACAAATCTGGAAAAAAAATGTGTGTTCGAATATGTTAAATTGTTCTAGAGATAAGTAGGCATATGTAAACAAAGAAAAAGTGAGCATCAGTATAAATTTAAGCAAATAAATAATTTTACGTAGTTCATCTTGGCTTTGTTGCAATATTTACGCCAACTGTAGAGATAATGTATAATAAACCAATACAGAATAGTAATTTTTTTTAATACTAAATATTCTCTAGAAAATTGCACCGCTGAAAGAAACTTTTTTACTAAAACAGAAATGGGATTTCAGTAGTTGGAGTATAAAAAAAACCCTTAATGTTTAATCAGCCGTGGCTTTGAAGTGGTGAAATAGAAATATAAATAAATTAATTTACTTTGTCTTTAGGATCAACACATCCGTGGCAGGTTTGGTTTAGGCCTGTTTTTTGTCTCTAGTGATGAAAACTAATAATTACTTGAAATTGCTCCATCTTAAAAATGTTTCCCGAAAATTTTCACGAATCTATACCTTAACTAAGGTAAAGCAATAAACAGTACTAAGAGACGAAGATTAATTAAAATTTATTTAACAGGCCTGTAGAAGAGAATGAACAAAGATTTAATGATCAAAACCNTAAGAGACGAAGATTAATTAAAATTTATTTAACAGGCCTGTAGAAGAGAATGAACAAAGATTTAATGATCAAAACCGAGCAGCAAATTAATACCAATTTATTCAGATTTGACGCATAAGNAAGAGAATGAACAAAGATTTAATGATCAAAACCGAGCAGCAAATTAATACCAATTTATTCAGATTTGACGCATAAGATCCACATATTTAGAATTCTCTATACCACAAAATGGCATCTAAAAGACCACTGGATATGCATCTCATTTATTGCAGNATCCACATATTTAGAATTCTCTATACCACAAAATGGCATCTAAAAGACCACTGGATATGCATCTCATTTATTGCAGAACTTATTACCAGAATAAATGTTTGATTGAAGTAGCTGCACCATACTACATAAATATGGTTTAGAAGCTGTTGATATATTGAAAATGTTATAATTAAATGCCGCATAACATATCAGTAAATGTATTCCAGTTTAATATTAGCCCTACGTGTTACAAGCTCTATAGTCCATATTTTTAGTTGCTGCTATGTTTTGGTGTTACGTGATAACTTTTAACGCGTATTTCATTGGCGNGCTCTATAGTCCATATTTTTAGTTGCTGCTATGTTTTGGTGTTACGTGATAACTTTTAACGCGTATTTCATTGGCGGCAGATTTGATGGGCTGAAAGTAACTAATAAGGCTGCTTGGCGTCAAGCTTAGTTATTAATTAAATNTTCATTGGCGGCAGATTTGATGGGCTGAAAGTAACTAATAAGGCTGCTTGGCGTCAAGCTTAGTTATTAATTAAATTTTTGTTAGACGTTTTTTAATTTGGTGTAATCTTTCAACGTTAGTTTTGTAAGGGCGTTCATCGTTTTTAAATTAAAGTGCCTAACGTTGAATTGATTGTGAAAGTTTTCATTTAAAAATCATTTTAAATAATTATAAATTTTTATTATAAAGGGTTAGCTTTTATTTGACATACTCTTCACCTAATTTCTGATGTAAATATACTGTTTTGCTACAAATCTGTCTGCTTAATTACTTCTATGCATTATTTTGAAAAAAGGTGTTTACTCGTCGCGGGCATCCTCTTTTATTACATAAATATGTTGTCCGTACGAAGAAACATAAGTATTCAATGAATTATTATAAAATTTACTGTAAAGGACATACCGAGAGAGACACGCGAAGATTGACGTAATCTTATTAACAGTTTATTACTTGGTGACCAAACTAAAAAATTAAAATAATAGGGATAATGTTGCCTTAGTGGTAGGCGCTTGCCTGAAATTCTGTAGCCTTAAGCGCAATCACACGATTCGGTAAGACGAGAATATTCAGATTTATATTAATCATCGTAAAAACTTAATAACTTATTCAGGTAACACCTCTACGTCATAGTACAATTGGTACCATTTTAAACGGGAGAAAACTGCAAAACCAAAAAGCACGATTTTAATGGCTGGATTACCTGAAACCAATAACTTTTGTCCTTTAAATTTATGACTCACCTTCGAGCTGGAGCGGAAAAAATAGCTGTTGGAAATAATATGCAAAATATTAAAAATATGTTGCCAGTCATTTTGATCAATGTAAGCACTTATTAGCTTGGTTGATATATTCCGTTTTCTGTTGAGGTAAATAAAGTGTTACCCTAGGAGCAGATAGTCAACTTTTCTTGCATAAAGCTTTTTATAGTTCTCTATGGTATGTGGTTGCGAATTATATTTTTGTTNAGCAGATAGTCAACTTTTCTTGCATAAAGCTTTTTATAGTTCTCTATGGTATGTGGTTGCGAATTATATTTTTGTTTGACGGAAATTAGCACAAGTAAATATTATTGATTATGAGACTGCTGTTTTCATACTAAGGTGTTATTTGTATTCATGAGAACGACAAGAAAGATCTGAGCTACACAGAGTTAATTCCTACAAAATTCTGTTTTAATAATTTTTTGTGCGATGGTGATCTACTGGTCTTTAACTGTATCATATTTGTGCCAACTTAAAGAAGAAAAAAAGGTATGAACTCCTGCGAGATATGCAATTGGAATAATATTTTATATTTTTTGTTAGGCGATTTCAAGGAAAAAAACGTATTATAGTTTTACAAGTTGTATTTCNTTGGAATAATATTTTATATTTTTTGTTAGGCGATTTCAAGGAAAAAAACGTATTATAGTTTTACAAGTTGTATTTGGCTACCTGTAGGACAGTTTCAATGATACTAGAATGATATATAAATATACACTTTTTTTCTGTGAGTCATATTCAGTAGAGTGACCGCGGGAACTGCCCTAGCTGAGTGACGTCACTCAGACCACCGAGAGTATGAATATACACTCCACAACCAGTAGCGACACTACGAAGTGAGAAGACATCTTCACGGAGTGATAATCTACGTCTTTAGCCGCAGGAGAATCCACGAAACTCGACTGTCTCTTCACTCTGGTAATCAATGGACTTTGAAATATGGCCACCACCGGCTAAGCAACAAGAGAGATGCACACACACTAACGCCTAACTTCACATCTGAATACATTAAAAGCGGCTAATTTTNCGGCTAAGCAACAAGAGAGATGCACACACACTAACGCCTAACTTCACATCTGAATACATTAAAAGCGGCTAATTTTTTATACTATTTATGGCTTAGTCTTTAATATTAATTGGAATTCAGCCACTCTGGTGGTGAAAATGGAATAAATGTGTTACCTATGAACACTCAGTAATATCTCCTGTACCAGATGAGATAATACGATGNGGTGGTGAAAATGGAATAAATGTGTTACCTATGAACACTCAGTAATATCTCCTGTACCAGATGAGATAATACGATGTATTTATACTTCAGTTGAATTAAAAATTAACGCTTATAATTATTATAATAAATTCCTTAGTCTAGTTAATTCTTAAGGAGCGGTGAACAAAACAAAAAAAGACAGGTTAACTTATTTATGACACCCGCTAATTACATTACAAATAAAATACCAGGCCGTACGTAACCACGAGAAAAAATTAAAATTATTTCTCTTTGCACAAACAGCATTGCTAGTGGAAAAGAATAAAAGTCTGTGTTTACCAATTAAATGCAAATTGAAAGAAAATTTAGTATTTTATTTTATATTATTNTGGAAAAGAATAAAAGTCTGTGTTTACCAATTAAATGCAAATTGAAAGAAAATTTAGTATTTTATTTTATATTATTAAGAATTGCAAAAAATATCAGTTTTTGGAATTCTGCCGTGAGTTTCACAATCGCTTTTGTAAAATTAACAATCAAATTTAAATAGATTACTGCTCTGAAACTTAATGCAATGGGGCTTCATCCTTTTGTCACTCAACAGTACGTCCCTGCTACGTTGAGGTTAAAAACGTTCATAATAGAAGTGGCATGATGGTGGATGGCCATTGGAGTCTCTTAGTCCCTCCTTTGCTCGTAGTATAGCTCATGGCAGCAGGAACACAGCAGTTGTCCGCTGTATTTCAGCCGGCTTGTCCTTACGTTGTTATCAACACAAGGTTCAATGTGACTGGACCTGCTGATCACAGTGGACCCATATTCTTCGAATTTCATACAGAGTAGGATGTGGCAGATCTATTTTTCCTAGTTTGTGTAAGTCCTCGTCATAGACTTAGGAATTGGCAAAACAGCTGTCAAATTTACATGTTTCAGCGATTATGTGCCGTTTGCTAACCCGTGTTTTTTTTATAATTAAAATAAAATTATATTTTATGGTATTTAATTTTGTCTTATTTGACTATAAACTGTGTCGAATGTAGTGTAGTAGCATATCACAACATTTATTTTTGCAAAGTGCTTCTTTTAATTGCCCCGTCAGCGGCGACATGTTAAGCCCTGCTTATCTAGCTACCTTTATTTCTCAGCTTGTACACGAATAATTCTGGCTAAGCCATAAGTTTTGATCTTCATCTTTAAAGTCAATTCCTTTCTCCGTCCCACTAAAAACAAAAACTCGTAAAATGCATCTAGCGTACGCATTCGCGGTGCAACTTATAACGGCTACACCGGACGCGGTAGGCCTGAGACTGTGCAGCATTAACAGCTTCGTTATATGGGGGGCTCCATCGTACCTCTGCTTCCCGTACTCTCGCTCTACGTATTTGCGGAAGATCCAGCCTTTGTTTGTGAACCACGATATTATACGGAGACGTGTATTCCGCCAGCGTTCTCCTCCTTTTACTTAAACTATTCATGTCTCAGAACAGTCCCCTGCTACGTAGATGATTTTGTGGTTTTGCACTGGGAGATTACTTCTATTATTTTTGTTAACGTTGCCTAGTTACATATCTAAATTGTGGGTAACTCTTAATAACATGTAAACGAGCAGTAATAATAAATACGCGAGTACCACAGAACCACATAGTAGGGAATGATGATAGAATGTAAATTTAAGCTTCGGACACAGTGATCTCTAGCAGTCTCCTCGAAAAATTTCAAGAAAATCGCTGTAACTCGGAACAAGATTTAAGCATTTTTGGTAGGCGTTGCGCAGTAGTTAGAAAAATATATATATGAACTAAGTACTAGACTAACAATTAAGACAAAAAAAGGATTATCATACATCTTTCCGTCTATAATCATCTACGTTTATAATCTGAAGTATGCGTAAACAAATATTTATTTCCAAGTGTAAAACAGTGCACTCTTCCTGTAAAACTAAACATTTTCCAGGAGTTAACATCACTATCAGATGTTTTTTTATGTACATTCACATGGTAATGCTTTCAATTATTTTCAGATATATCATAAACAACTAAAATTCGAAAATTTATTCATATACACTCAACCGTTTTTCTGCTTAGTTCTAACATTCGTACAGAAGAATATAACAATTTAATTTCTTACCTTATAGAAACTTTACTAATACGATCTTTTCACAGGCCCTGATTTTAACCTCTTCCTCAACGCAAGTACCGTAATAAATATATTTCTGTAAACAACGATTGTTGCCATTTCTTCAAGCACAAAGTATAAAGGAGAACGAACAAACGAGAAATATATGCTTTTCGCTGGACATTTGCCAAGGCGACAGACGACAATAGAGACGTGGCAATGGTATGCCCATTGTCTTCAGAATAACAAAATTACTATGGCTAGAGGTTCTGATCGTTTTTATGGTTGCCACGTTCACTATAGGAAAGCTAAAACCATACTAAAAGCTTATATTGTTATGAATATTTTTTTTAATTTTGAGCGTACTGCATTCTTTGCCTTATTGATATAAAATAATAGTCTGAAAAATGTATGATAGTTNAGAGACGTGGCAATGGTATGCCCATTGTCTTCAGAATAACAAAATTACTATGGCTAGAGGGGTCTGATCGTTTTTATGGTTGCCACGTTCACTATAGGAAAGCTAAAACCATACTAAAAGCTTATATTTTTATGAATTTTTTTTTTAATTTTGAGCGTACTGCATTCTTTGCCTTATTGATATAAAATAATAGTCTGAAAAATGTATGATAGTTAAAAAAATGGTTTTAACAAGAGTTTCCTTATACAACTAATGCGTTGGCTTTCCTATACATAGGTTCTAATATTTTTTGCAGTTCTTAAAAACATTGGTTGTATGCATAGNAACTAATGCGTTGGCTTTCCTATACATAGGTTCTAATATTTTTTGCAGTTCTTAAAAACATTGGTTGTATGCATAGGCCTTGATATCTTGTTGACCGCAATTCCATTAGAGGTTAAACAAGGAACATATGCAACAGTTCCGACATAATTATAAATACACATCTGCATTACCCAGGACTCCAACCCAGAAAACATTGTTAAAATAAGCCAGAGTGCAATCAGCTGCATCACGGGGTTAGGATTCAGGGCGCATACACCGGATGTAATTAGTCTAATGTTTTGAATGAAAGGGTTGACTAACATAAATATTTACACGGGAATGATTTNCATACACCGGATGTAATTAGTCTAATGTTTTGAATGAAAGGGTTGACTAACATAAATATTTACACGGGCATGATTTTGAAAATAAGTGTCCGAGCCACATAAAACACGTTATTGTACATGGGCTACTATAGCGCAACCTGTGTGGAGAATTCGATGAGAATCGTTTGATAGTTTACAGAGATATAAAACTAACACCTTTTTTTTTCATGTGGGGTTCATCTTAACAAATGGCGGCGAATTAGGCTTTGTATAGACAAATTTTAAGTTTATCATATATATATTGCCAGGATACAAAGTTAAGTTGAATTTGTTTCGTAGTTTCATAGATATAACGTAGTAAGATAAAAATGTTTTTATGGCCACCATTGTGAAAATAAGTGCGTGATCTATGTAAAACATACTACTTTACATCACCTGCTTCAGTAATATTAGTATTTGGTAGAAATCAGTCTATTGTTTTCCGATGTATGACGTTAAAATTTTACTTGTTCGTGGGCGGTATCTTACAAATTGGCTTACGAAAGAAGTTCAGCTTATGCAGTTTTTATTGTTATTTTATATGTTACAAGTATTTAAAGTTAATATGGAATTAATAACATGTTTTATACAATATATCGTACTGTGCTAAAATGGCCATATTGCCGCTTTAAAAAAAAATATGCCCTGATTAACATAAACATACCTGATGATTAATAGCCAACATGAACATTAACAAACGTTTTAAACAATTTCATCTGCAAAATCTTTTACAAAACATTACAGAAATGCAATTTAAAAAATACTGTGGTGCTATCATAAAGAATTGCGTACAAACGGGTTTATTTGGAGCATAAATGATACTCGTAATATAAACTGTCAGCATAAAAAATTTGGTAGGAATTGGTCGAACGGTATGATATTTATACCTAACAAACCTAAAATATTTATATGCCAGCCATTTTGAAGATAAAAGTCTCATTAATTTGAATTGCATACTTTTATATGGCCTACAATAGTATTACTTACGTTATATTGCTGAGAATTTTTTTAACAGTTTTCGAGATATAACATGAAACCTTAATTTTTTATGTGGTGGTATCTTACATAATGGTTGATCAACAAGGATATCCATTTCTAAATTCAATGAATACACGAAGAGCTGTCAACGTACAAATATTGGTTAAAATTGGTTCAATGGTTTCCGAGATATGAAATATCACCCTAAATTTCATAATGGCCACTATTCTAATAGCAAGTGCCCAGCGTGGTTGGAAACTACAAAAGTCAGGTGTCCTTCCTAAGTACTATATGTGCACAGAGTTTCATGAAATTCGTTCCAGGCGTTCAAAATGTAACAGGTGGAATGAGGAGGCGGGGTAGCGGACACTCACGCACAGCCACACACTAAACACACATACACACATTCAACAATACACATGCACAGACATACGCACACAATAACACACAGACACACAAGTCCCGAAATAATTTCATAACCCCTATGTTATAAAAATCGAAACGAGTTACAGAGATTTTTAATTTATACTTTTTTCGTACAAATCTCCAAACCGAACAAAATTAATTCGTTATGCTACAGCTGATAAACAACTGTTTTTGTTGTTAAAACGTGGAGAAGACCATTTCTTGCAATTTTGTTACTTGGTTCACTCGTATTTCAGTTTTAATATTTGAAATAAAATTAAAGACGAAAAAGCTGAAAGTCAAACCCTCACCTAAACTGCAAAATTGCGCTTCTGAGACTTCATTGAAAACTAAACTTCATTTTAAAATATCATCTTTAAGTATCTACTAATATAGATTATAAGATAAAATTGTCATATATAACGAAAAAAATATTATGAATTTTTTTATTTGTATGATTGTCATTTTTAACAGGTTATTATGGATACCATGTCACGAAAACATTACATTTTTCCAAAATACAATACAGAAAGAATTAGACTCCTCTACAGTTTTTAAGATTGAATGGTAATTAGGTTGAGGTGATAGATTTGGGAGTCTCTTTACAACGAGGTCTTGAAAGCCGATAAAGGTGAAATGAGATGAGAATGGAGTGGCGCCGTATGCAATGGTGGGGGAAACTGGAGATCCTCGAGAAAACCCCACAGACCAGAGGAATCATCTGGCACGATTCCCACTTTCGAAAATCCGAAGTAACATAGCCGGAAGTGAAATTCAGGTTACATTTGTGGGAGGCGAGCAGTCTAACCGCTCATCCACCGTGTCCATGGATGAGAATTGGAATCCTTATTGCTCCGCAACCTACAATACACGGAAACACAACAAGAAATATAATTTAATGTATCCTAAAACCCACACGAACGATTTTCACTATTCCAATTACAAAAAAAGGATAATGCTTAAAATAAAGTAAAATTGTTTGTAAGGTACACAATTGTCGTTAATATTTTTAATAATGCAATATAAAATGTTTTTCGAATTCGCTAATTTTGCAACGAAACTCTTAGTTTGCTGTCCTTCTCAGTAAAATTACTGAAGCAAATTTGCGCTTGTTAAAGAGCGCACCTTCCTCTAGAGGTGTTTATGTTCTCGCAGGAAAGCATCTGCAAAAAGTGAAGTATACCAAATATTAGCGTAGTTCAATCTTTCTGGTTTAAAATAGTATATATATAGACCTGTTTAGTTAGGTAGTAAAATGTTGCAAGTTTATAATATTTAGATCTTCTTTAGCATTTTGAAGTTATTTCGGTTTAAAGTTGATACAATAGTTTGCGAATGACAGTGAAAGAAAGGAAAACATGTGAGTTTCCTGTATACGTGTTGCTTCTCATGAGCGGTGTCGTATTCTGCAGAGACTAGCAGTGTCCGCCTTGTGAGAATGTATAGTATGTCAGTTATATGTGCAGAGTGGCGCCTAAATACTTCAGAACATTAATTAGCCTGCGAACGATGAATGGCTATACACATGAACATAACTGTGAACTGTTAAGTAGCATTTTGATAACGTTGCTCCTCACATTGCCACGCATTTCGTAACGGCCTTCATATAAAACTTATCCATTCAGTGCATATAAGAATGCTTTAGAAATCAAGTATGACAAAGTTGTGATGTTTTGATACCAGGTGGTTCCATGGACTAAATAACCATAACCGACGCCGTTGTACTGAAATATTTAAACTAAAACTCTCGGCCAGTCTATACACGGGAACAATATTTTAAGTTGTTGCTAATTAAAGACCCTGCTTCTTGTCAAGTATCGGTTTGGAAAGAGAGGGTGGGCGGAGGTAGGTCTTTGAATTAAAATAACATTAAACCATGAATTGTACAGCCGTAAGGTACTAGTACGGGATATTTTGTACTGTAATATCGTACCCAAGGCAACTATTCCTCTCATAATCGTTGACAGCAGTGGAATAATATTGTGAAATGTGTCGTTCTACGTGCACTGAAGACCAGAAGTTCAAGTGCACATGTGATCCTTTGAACCTAATTTACCAACTTTCCATCAGGGAAAAAGGAAAGCAAACGTGAATTAATGATGTTAACAAGGATCCAGTATGGGTTATTGATAAATGGCCGTGATGAGTTCGATAATCGCAATTGGAGCACATGACTCTTGTTAACTGTACACTGTTGGGTGAGCGCTGACGTCACGTGTCCCATATTTCCGCCCAGCGAGGACTTTGCTCACTTGGCGAATGCAAAGACGCTTCCCTTCTGACATCCTCCAGGACCTAGCGAAAGATAACTCCTTAAAATTAACAAAATGTGTATAAAGGAATCTAGGCGAACTGTTGTTACGTAACTAATTCTAATGTTCTAATAAAGTATTTAAGATTTTTTTTTATTTTCTTTGGGATATTGCTTATATTAAAGAAAGATTTCCATGGATATCGGTGGCTCATATGTGGTGTAAATTCTTTTTAAATATCGCATTTCACAAAAGGTTCTGTCAAATATTACAACACCTTTAATTTTATTTTATTAATTGACGTACTTTTGGTGTCCATACAATATCTATTGAGTACGGTGTAGGAAAATTCACAATTTTTGTTAAGTGTGCAATTATTTACAGATCGAGGAACAAATGGGCACAGCAACAGGCTTTAAAACAAAACATTGTCAAGGGACAGGGAACATCTTAACATTTATTTCTAAATACAAATTATTTTTCGCACCTAGTTCGTTTCAATTCTGTAACTGGCATCAAGGTTTCCTTCGCTGTTCAACAATTTCTATTCTACATGGGAAAATATTGATATACCTGAGATATAATATTACATCTGTTTATATTTATTTCAACAGAGCTATATTCCTAAAGCTGACGAACAGCGTTATACATTTCTTACTTCAATGCTTATATGATGCAATTTCCACATTCACAATTTTGTTTAAATTTAAATTTCCATTATATACCAAATGTATCTATACAAAATTTAATTTCTCCATTTTGAAAATTCCTCCAAATGAAGTTTTATGTTATATCTCACAAAACAATCAATTTATTACTGCCAAATTTGACGGATAACAAAATACTATGACAGGCCATATTAATTTACATCTCTATTTTAATTGGTTCAGACACTTATTTTCACAACGGTGGCTACTGGGAACATATATTCAAATTCAACTTAACTGCATTTGCTGCCTGAAACACGTGATTTTGTAACGCCTAGTAAAATATAGTTCTCATGAAATATATTACTTTACAGACATTGCACGAACGCGCTGCGTTGTCTATTTGTAATTTTCCAGTTTCAAGATCTGTTTACTTGAGGCGGAGAAATATCATATAGCAGGGCTTCAGGAAAATAGGACGTAACTGTCTTGTCTATGCCGCTGCACAGCCTGGGTGGGGTGCAATAAGACATTAACCGCCACCAAACAATTACCCACATTTCTGGCCCCCGGTATAACACAAAGAAATCACACCTCCCGACGCTTAAGGGGATAGCATTTTTCATCTAGAATTTATTTAGATCATCGTAATAAAATGTCATGACCGAGCATTAAATATCAAAGCTTGACCTGACATATAACACTGCTGATCAGAAGTTAATGATTTCGGAATAGTTAACAGAGTTGTAATAAATTTTGTTTAGCAGAGACGTGATTATCATCAATGAGAATGCGGAAGATTTTTTATGTAAGTAATAATTTTAATTAAGGAAAAACTATTTTCATTTCACCCGATCCTTTAAAAAGGATTTTTTACCCGAAGTTTATTACCATATTTATTCTTATTGCAAATTAAATAACATATAAAGGCCTTATTTATTTATTTATTTTCAACTCATTAACGTTAATAATCATTTCTAAAATATCCATTCAACTGACTATGGTATCAGTTTGTTACACAAAATTAAATTCTTCGTAATACTTTCCAAAGTTTTATTGCTAGTTAATTTGAGAAAGGTAATGACTTCCGGAATGCTTCAGTGTTTTACCTGTATTCATTCCCAAGGTGAAGTGGAGTCTAGCATCTATGTTTTATGTAATGTTGCTGAGTCGTTCATAAACTGCACATGTCTATATAGCTGAGTCAACCCACACAAAATAAATATTTTGCTACATTAATCTGCTACTACCTTTCGGTATAAAATTGTAAAACCAATTAGTGTTTTAATTACATATATGTCATTACCAATGCCTTCACAATGAACACATGAAGTGCAGCGTATAGTCGTAGCAGGTTCTAATAGGAGCATGCACGCTAATATATCACATGAAGCCTTCATATATTCTTGTTGTTATGTTCACAGACACACCGCCGCCTTCCTATAACACACATAATTCCTGAATGAGGAATGTTAGTTAGTATTCTGAAGTCAGCCTGCACTGATGGCCAGTGACAGTAGTTCTCACGCACTTCTGGCAGCGCCGTGAGCGAGACTAGAATCTCTACTGACAACAAGCTGTTTGCTGGACTTCGGGTGGTAAAGCAGCGCAGTGCATACGTGATTGAAGACATGCTTGCAAATAGTAATGTTACATGTACAAAGTAAGCTTATTATTGTGTGTAAAACTATCGTTTTAGACAATATACTGAGAAAAAGATATAATATTGTACTCAAATAATATTAGTACTTTTTATTGCAGCTATTCGAAGCACTGATTTTCTATATATATTTTAATAAAACATTTTCCGTATTTCTAAATTTAAGGCTGGAAATAACAACTGGAATGTTTAAAATTCTTTATTTATTAGGTTGTTGAACATTACAAAACTATCAACCCACATAAAACTATAAATATTTGCCACCCATATGACGCTGGTTCCTTAACTGTTGACCAAATCTGATGAACTGTCAGCAGAACAGGAAGGAGGGTCCATGCCGCCTGTATTCAGGGAGAGAGAAAGCGGCATACTTCGTGGGCTATTGTGCATCTCTCAACAGCCAGAACACGTCGAGGAGAGATGCTCGTTGTATTTCTTTACCTGAAATGTACAAGTTTACTGAGGCTCGTCAATGTTTCACGAAAGCATTGCAGAACAAACAATAGTTTTAAATGTAGTAGAAGAAAAAAAATTTTTTTTCTATATCTCCGTTCTTGTTTGTAAAATGCATTTCGACAACAAATAATAAATATATGAGAATGTGTTATTAAAATTGTTTCGTATTATTGTAGTCCAGTTTTCAGATATCAACTCTTAAAACATTTACCAAATGTCTTCAATAAACCATACAATTATTAAAACGTCCAAATGGAATGGATATTCACTATTTATATAGGCCTTAGTTATATCTTTTAGGAATATATTGTATCTTACTGGCATAATTTCGGATGTTATGGCTGCAATGATTTTTATGTTCGGCAGAACCGTATTTGTCTGCTATTTATAGTCGGTTCGTGGCAGAAATAAATGAATATTAAAAATTATTTATGAACAAATCGTAAAAATTGCCATTCACTAACATACTTCTTATAGTATATTTTTGAAATAGAGTAACGTGTTATATATCAAGAGTGTTACTAGTAGCAAAAGGGTACGGTTGACATGTCATTCGTTAATAAAACTGAGTAACTTTTATCTTTGAAAGGTGATCGCTAAAAATAATGGGCATTACAGTAATACGAAAAAATTGGTTGCATTACTTACATAAAATATATTTTAACAGTAAGTTTGAATGAAAATATAACCAACAAGATTGTTTATAATTAATTCACATTGCCAGTAATAAAGTATTTTATATAATCTCCAATTTCCATACCTTTAACTTTAATTCAAAAGTTTATCTTTTTCCAACTCTGACGTCTAAGGAACCACAATGGTTGATGTACTCTTCTGCCAACACGGGAAACGGGCTGTATTCCTGAAAGGGTATATAAAAAGACTTTCGCTTTTGGGGAACTTGAAGGGGGTTGACATTGACCTGTGTGTTTTCTCGAGGCACTACCGCTGTCT
>NQII01013497.1:0-19490 GCA_002778355.1 Clitarchus hookeri
GACTATAAATACGGCCCAGTTGGTAATGGAGGCAGGGGGAAATTTGAGGGAGGACTGCTTCTCATATGCGCAACTCTACGTGACCTGTTCCGGACTAAGCTCACCTAGCTACTTGATAATCCTAGCACCTGAGGTCATGGCCACTAATGTGGTGTGCGAAAACTTCCTTCGGTAAAAGGAAATTAGCAGCTGCTTCGTGCAGTATACGCGGGCGAAGCCGCAGACAGAAAGTTGGCATCGTATAACATTTCGTCGTGCTACGACGTCAAGTCGGGCTGTCGTGTCGTGACAGCCTCGCTGTTCAATGTCACTCCAAAATTACGCCAAATATTAGCTCTAGTCTTTCGGTAAAACAAATGAGAACAAACGTTCGCATCTTTGTTTTGTCACGTGGTTTTCGCGTTACAGCTGGCACTACGAGACTACAGAAGACGACAATGCGCTCGTTTCANTCGGTTTTGTTACGACTATAAATACGGCCCAGTTGGTAATGGAGGCAGGGGGAAATTTGAGGGAGGACTGCTTCTCATATGCGCAACTTTACGTGACCTGTTCCGGACTAAGCTCACCTAGCTACTTGATAATCCTAGCACCTGAGGTCATAGCCACTAATGTGGTGTGCGAAAACTTCCTTCGGTAAAAGGAAATTAGCAGCTGCTTCGTGCAGTATACGCGGGCGAAGCCGCAGACAGAAAGTTGTCATCGTATAAAATTTCGTCTAGGTATGACGTCAAGTCGGGCTGTCGTGTCGTGACAGCTGCTCTGTTTTCACTCCAAAATTACGCAAAATATTAGTTCTAGTCTTTCGGTAAAACGAACGAGAACAGACGTTCGCATAGTTGGCACTACGAGACTACAGAAGACGACAATGCGCTCGTTTCAGCTATAAGTTATGTAAAATAACAGCATTCGTTTAAATTGGCAAGGTTATTATTAACTGTTATCATTGTAAACGGAACCTGAGTAGCAAAGCTTGTATAACATAATAATAATAGGAAAATCCATTTCAAATTTTATCGGGTATAACGGTGTGACTAAATGTCGCGCGGAGCTTTGACTTTCGATTCAGTACGAGATTGTGCATTTATGAACTGTATTCCAAGTAACTTGTAAGTTCACTATCGTTAAGTTTTTGTAAAACAGTCGAATAANGTACGAGATTGTGCATTTATGAACTGTATTCCAAGTAACTTGTAAGTTCACTATCGTTAAGTTTTTGCAAAACAGTCGAATAATCCAAATGTATTTCATTCTCACTATAATCACCTAAGACCAAAAAAAAAATTTGGACTGAAATAAAAATATCTAAACTATATCTATCATACATAAATACAAAGTATGTACATGGCTCAGTGGTCTAGGGGCATGATTCCTGCTTTGGGTGCAGGAGGTCCCGGATTCAAATCCCGGCTGAGCCCGCTAAATTTTATTGCGTACCTCAAAATAACGTATAATTGATTCATGGTGGCAAACTTTGAATTATTCTTATATTGCACTAAACCGTGGCGAAATACGTGCAGTTTCGTTTAACATGAGATAGTGTGACTCGTGTACACTATCGCCACCACGAGGATGCCGAGTAAATGAATACACAGATACGAAATGGCGTGCTGGTTCCTTTGATGTCTCGCTCGTACCGGTTCTGTGGTTGGTTGCGCGATACTCCGGGGTCGTGCCTTGTGTCTAATTGGCTACTTCATGCTGCAAAGGGATTCCTATTGGNTCGTACCGGTTCTGTGGTTGGTTGCGCGATACTCCGGGGTCGTGCCTTGTGTCTAATTGGCTACTTCATGCTGGGTTGCCGGCTGGCGAGTAGGTTACCGGACGCTGATTGGTGAACGGCGTTCCAACACTTTTCTTGTCAGTGACGTCATTTTGGTGACGTGTGCCGCTGGAGTACGCGGTATAAGCGGTTGTTTCACTTCTTTATTGTTCCAGTCAATCTCACGCCCGCAAAACTGATAAGGTGAAAAGGGAAGGGGGAAAGAATAGAACGTAATCTCGTGCTACCTGGGCCTTGGTAAAACTGTCTATTCGCTGGGACAGAGTCAACAACGACTGACGTCCGAGGACACATACAGTAGCAACCAGAAATGTAGGGCGCCACCCATACATTTACCATAAAGGACTTCCGTCCCCGTAATATTAGTTGTATCTGTTCGTGTAATTTTTGTAAAATTTCCTCTTTAAAAGTTGCGTTTTGGCGCAGAGTTTTTATTTATCTTTATTTGTTTACAGGTTATTAATTTGCCCTAAATTAGTATTATAGGCAAATTAGTGCATTTAACCGTATACTAGGGCGAACTCCCGCAAAATACTTTACATACGTTAGTGAGACTTGTTTCACAAGCTGTATTTACATAGAAATAAAATGTTATGAAAAACTCAAAATTTTAAAAACAACGGCACACTTTTTTTAAGCAACTGGACTGAATTCAAAAGTTAAAGAAAACACATAAAAATGTCACTGTTTTCATGCTGTGAACTGAGGTAGTATTGTAGAGCCACAGCATTTTCTGAATTTGGACGAGTTAGTTTTTGTACTTGGGATAATATAGCTTCCCTCGTCATATTTTCCTTCTTGTACAAATTCTTTTTGGAACCAGATCAACGGAAGTATACATTTTGTAATTTTTTTTTTGCANCATATTTTCCTTCTTGTACAAATTCTTTTTGGAACCAGATCAACGGAAGTATACATTTTGTAATTTTTTTTTTGCAGTTATTATTTTTTTATAAATGTTACAAAAGTGCTTACTGTACCGTGAATAGCCTATGTGGAATATTTTGATTATGATTCGATCATAGTTAAAAATCGCAGATACTGAAAAATAGCAATCACATCTATAACCGTGACTACTAAACATCTGTTAGTAACGGTAATGTTAAATCTACCTTTGCGGTTCTACGCACTATCTACTCGAAAGTGAGTATAACTGCCTACTTATCAGACATTCCACTTCTCGTTTTAAAAATATAAATCTCACATCTTCGAAAATCGTGGTGCTTAGGATAATGACACAAGAACTCCTTACTTGTTTTTATCTTTACGTGCTGATCGGTAAACAGCTGTTAAAATAAATTATGTTTCGTGATAAAGAAACTTAATGAAGATAACGGTTGGCGATACCATTTATTTGCTTGAAACTAATCGAAGACACGTGCGGGTCCTATTATGTCATGGAGCTTTTCTCTTTGGAACATTGTCCAGGCACTGAAATAGACTCACTGATCCAGTGACTTGAAAGCTAGGCTCCACACTCTTGCACATACTTAAGCCGCAGCTGTTTGTTTCTTGGATGCTTCCCCAGTGACTACCCCAGACGAAACTCGGTAATATCTTGAATGTCTGTTATTAACTCGAGCATCCTGCAGGGAGTGTCTAATACACTAATGGGTCTCCCCAATCGTCATAAGGGTCTGATTGTAAGCAGTCGTGTCTAGTCTAATTAGAAAAAAAAAANACACTAATGGGTCTCCCCAATCGTCATAAGGGTCTGATTGTAAGCAGTCGTGTCTAGTCTAATTAGAAAAAAAAAACGTATGGAATATAACAATGTTAAAATTTATTCAGGATAGAAAGTCGATATTTTGTTGCCCACTCATNAAAAAAAAAACGTATGGAATATAACAATGTTAAAATTTATTCAGGATAGAAAGTCGATATTTTGTTGCCCACTCATACATTTGTTTACTGAAACATGAATTTGGTCGTTGTAAAGTGTGAAAATAAACAAGCATCGCTGTAAGTAGCCCTATGTTTACGATATTTATTCTACTGTAAATCAGTGTTTTAAACTATAGCGACATTGCTGTGTCTTTTCTGAACAGATTGCTGTATTGAAACCCCATAGTCGCCGTTTACAATTCTGCGGGAACAGAACATACGCGAGGCTTGTTCATGCTTGTTTACGCTTGTTTACTTTTGTTTACGCTGCTTTACGCTTGTTTATGCTTGTTTGTACTTATTAACGCTTGTTTCCGCTTATTTGTGCTTGTTTTATTTTTGTTTAAGCTTGTTTGTGCTTGTTTATGCTTGATTATGCTTGTATGTGCTTGTTTATTCTTGTTTGTTCTAGTTTATGCTTGTTTGTGCTTATTTATGCCTGTTTATGCTTGTTTGTACTTGTTTATGCTGTTTTCCGTCGCCGTCGCAATGCTTCCTTTCGGCCGGACTTGACCTTGAGGCAATGAAAATGGTTTATTACGGAAGCTTTAAGGGCGCCTTAAGGGTTGGAGGTATTTTGCGTGCCCGAGGCCTAGAATCGCAGGAGCGTTAAGGTCTATCTATGTACGCGCCTCGTATGTATGGTCGCCTTTACGCGCAAGGCACTCAACAAGCCTGCAGTCTTTCTCTCTTTGACTCGCCTCATAAAATCTTCAGTAATGATGCTATAATTTTATGGTGTAATAATAAAAACACTAATAACTTTTTGAATTCAGTGCTCTTAGGTTGTGGTTGGTACAGTACCTAAAGGTGTCTTATCCTTTTAAAATCTATGTATTATGAAAGTGTTAAAACGTTTGTGCAATGCGATTAATTGCAAATAAAATATATATTTAAATGTTGACTTACCTTAACTTGAAACGTTTTGTGTGACTAAACAAATAATGTTCCATCTTATGCGACCTAATATAACCCACCCTAAACTAACCTAACGAGTAATTGATTAACCTTTAACCTTTTTTTTAGGATATTACAATGTCTTGGAGAAATAGAGTGTACAGAATAAATTGCAGTAACAGGGGATCCACTGTGTTAAAATTCTCAGGATGTGACTTTGAAGTAACAAATCGTAATGCTGCTTATTTGAAAAAATTGTTCGAGGGCGACGAAGCATTTACTTTTGTCTGTTTGCGTTTCGCATTAGAGACAGAAATAGGAAACAAACTAACATACGGACGTAGAACATTTCTTAAATACCTTTGTAGACAGACGCCGCTCAAAAATATTGAAATTTGCTGTAGTTCCGCGCCCTGTCTGGGTGCCTGGCCAGACGGCACCCGATTGCAAAAATAACTTAAATGTACATGAAATAAAGTTTGTACTCATATGAACTAACATAAATTAATTTTCTGTACACGCAACACACGTTTCAGCCACGTGGGAATGTGGTCTGTAATGTCCCAGTCGCAAGTCACGCACAGTAATCTGCATTTACAAGTTCTGGACAGGAGAGGAATTATCCAACACATTTATATTGCCTTGAATAACAATTAGAATCACTAAGGCGGAGCTAAATGGAACAATTTTTTACTCTAAAATAGTTCCTGCCTTTTAAGGCAATTTTAATGAGATAAGATGAAAGACTTGAGTTCATCCGAATGAGCAAATATTTTATTTATATGTTTTATTGGCAGTAATTCCGCAAACTAGTACTTACTGCGCGTGGTCAGCAAGTTCATATTCCAGTTTTGAAGGATGACATATATCGCTTCGTGAAGGGAGAGGGACAAAAATAAGAGGGCGATACGCAGAACTATCAGGACGAATCTGTTTCAGATTAAAAATAGTTCGCAAGCTTTCGCGGCCGTTGACGTCAATTTCTAGGCTCCTGAGTTTTGAGCCACGTCGAGGATTTCTTGTCCAGCGTCTCGACAGTCGTTGCAACTGCCATCAGGGAACAATATCCAACCAATCGAGGACAGTCCTCGACATTTACTTCAGATTTAATTTTCTTCACACACAAAAATCTACCGAGCTCAGGCGGAAACACAGACGCGGATGACGAACGGACGGACGGACGACTGACGGATGCGACGGATGGTTGTGGGTCCAGCCTAAGGCGTGATTTTTGCTTCTGTTGCATCGATATACGAGTCAGGAATATTTCGTATTCGAGAAACTTAGCAGAACTTGCACGAAGGTGGAGCGAGTTTCGTCAAAATGCTCTGCTTGAGTCTTCCACCGAAAGTAGGTACTTGCATGTTCGAGTCATAGAAGCATTAGGAGCTACATGGACACTTGCGTCAGATGCATTGTCACCTCTACGCGCAAGCCACAGTCCTGTGGGCAACTCGCCAATGCGAGATTGCTCCAGCGCTGTCATCTCTTGGTTCCCTAATAGAAGTAGAAATACGCCGCACCGCTTTATTGTAATTTAACCCTTCNCCTAATAGAAGTAGAAATACGCCGCACCGCTTTATTGTAATTTAACCCTTCCAGACCGATGTACATATACATAGTACATAGTGGACATAGCTGTGTAAATAACGCACATGAACGTTGTGTTTGGGTCAGTGGAGGATTCAAGAAAAAAAAAGACTTATTACCTTCTTAGAGATTTTTTTACTGGATAAAACTAGATTATTCTTAAAACCAAGTAGGCTACATGTTAATAATGCAGTGTTAAGGGGCCTCCCTAGTTGGCATATAAGTATCGTTGTTAGAGACCTGAAAAATTCGCGAGTTCAATGACCAGTAGGCTATAGTGCATTGTCGTATGTAAAAACATGCAAATATCACAGTTCATTGGTTGCTTGTTGTATTAGCGGAAGGCGGTGATTTGGTCTGCATTTTATGGTGTGTTTATTATTGGCTCAGAGTTGTCCAGGAGGTGTAAACTAACAGGGGACCAATAGCATAAGCAATACAAACGTACGAGGTTTTTAATTCCAGCTTGTACCTAAATGGAACCGCAAATTTTTCAGGTCTCTACTCATTATACATAGTTTTGTCTATCCTATTAAAAAAAAACAATGTAATATTTTAATGTTTTTTTTTCAGGACAGAGATGTAAGTCGATATTTTGTTGCTGATTCATAAATTAGTTTATTGGAACATAAATGAGGTCGGTGAAGAAAGTGTCTGTACGTAGCCCTCTGTTTACGATATTTATTATTCTGTAAAAACAGTGTTTCAAACCATAGCGACAGTGATATATATTTTCTGAACAGGTTGCTGTATTAAAACCTTATGCCCATCGCTTCAAATTCTGAGGGAACAGAACACTGGGGAAACCTGTGTGTGCTATTTTCCATTGCCGCCAAAATGCTTTTTATAGCCGGACATANGAGGGAACAGAACACTGGGGAAACCTGTGTGTGCTATTTTCCATTGCCGCCAAAATGCTTTTTATAGCCGGACATAACTTTGAGGCGTTTAATATGGTTTACTAGGGATCCCCCTCAATACATACGCTGATTATTAAAAAGTATTTAGATAGCCTATCCACTAGGTACTGATATTTATGCGTAGCATTAGAACACAATGCTTGTTGGTAACCATGCGGTTTGAAGGTAATGTACACCATTCCAACCCTTAAGTAGCCTTCTCCTGAATGGTTCTAGGACCAGCCTCTGGTTTAGGTGGTACTGTACACCGCGAGANTCCAACCCTTAAGTAGCCTTCTCCTGAATGGTTCTAGGACCAGCCTCTGGTTTAGGTGGTACTGTACACCGCGAGAATCGGTGTCCAATGATTTCAACTGTGGGTAACTGATTCGCAGGGGCACGTTTATTTTTTTGCGAAAAGATTCAACGACTAGTTGAACTGTAAAACACTTTAATTCAGATGCACTATCGTAATTCAATGATCTTAATAGTCACTCGTCTTAAGTGTCTGCCCATGAATCACTGACATTTTCTGTAAGAGTAACTTATTTATTTCTGATCGGCCAGTAGGGTAAAAAAAGTCTCTTCACAGAAACACGTGTGTGTGTGGGTGTGTGTGTGTGTGTGCGTTTGAAGTGTTGCCCAATTTATCTTGACCACCCACAATAACTCCGTACAGGAGCTCCAATCGAAAAAAGCGTTTCATAACAAAATTGTATACCTGGAAGGGGGAAATAATACTGCCGGAAAGTCAGCCTTATAGCATTATTTATTATTTTAAATACGAGTACTAGCATCAGTTTTTCAGTTTTTCAAATGGAGGCATGTACCTACTCCTCAAAAGTTCAATGCAGCTCGTCAAAACCTATTAAAAAATGTATCACAATGTACCTGTCTTATAAACAGAGTGGTAAAAACCACCACAGACATTGGGACTANAACCTATTAAAAAATGTATCACAATGTACCTGTCTTATAAACAGAGTGGTAAAAACCACCACAGACATTGGGACTCATACTGGTTCATGAAGGGCCGTTATGCGATGCCTTGCGGTGCGACTGCGCTGCATGGCACAGTACAGTGTGACGTTGACGCTCTGCGTTTGCTGTAGAGGTGATGTTAACAGTGCAGGTAACTAGAGTTACGTACCCCATTCCACAGAGGTTGCACGCTTAGAGGAAACAAAGGAACATACATCACGTGACGACTACTCAGTCAGTCATCTGTGTGCAGTCGAATACAGTACACTGCAAGGTGAGAGTTGCAACGGAAATGTACTCCAACAACGAGAAGGTAGAAATGCTGCTCATATATGGATAATGTAAGTTAGCAGATGGATGTGTTCGTATTATTTTACTATAAAGTGTGTGTGTCTATATATATATATATATATATATATATATATATATATATAAACATACCTACAGGTAAAATGTTCATGTGTGTATGTAGTTGACAGCTAATTATTAAAATTAATTCCGTTGTTTGGACGTGTTATCATTAACGCAATATTTTTAATTGATTGTAACTGAAATCTACATACAGTATTTTAGTTTTACAGATAATTAGTATTAATAATTTGCAAAATTATAAGAATAATAACAATTTTACACTGTTACTAGTTCGAAGCATGAATATTATTCGCCGTGTCCTTGTAAATGTTAGTTTTAACTCGCAGTTGAAGGGCATATAGTGGTCCATTTCCAAGAAAATACCCAGAGGTTTGGACAACACAACAGAAAAAAATTCACTGAAAGCGCCGACTGTGGGCATTTTTGGCAGCCAAGGCGATGCGAGCAGTTTTCTAGGGAAATCCGTTTGATGCGATTGTTTGGCCGTGACGCGGTGCAGGGCGAATTTTTGCGAATCACGCCACGCTAGAATTTCTCAGAAGCCTCTCTGCCGCAATGGCGACGCGTCTGGGAACGGCAGTTAAGAGAGATCACTCTCCGCCATCTGGGATTTTCGGAATTTTCGCCGTGACTTGCATCGCAGGAGTTTTATTTTATTTCAGGCGTCGACTAGGTTTAGCACATTGCATTGCACATGTTCTAAAACACGCATTGCTAGACTGCTGTTGCCAGGACCATTTCTGTAACCACCAGCAAGAAAAAATTACTTATTTCTTCCCACAATCACTAGTCAAAAATTAATAAAGGCCGTAGATATGTAATAGTTTTATAAAGCTTTAGGCGCTGTTATTTATGCTATGTCGTGCGAAAAATCCCGTTACACATTTTTAAATGGAACTTATGACAAAAATAGTGAAAATCCAAGATGGCGGGCAATGATCCTTCTTAAGAGAGTTGGATACCAAAAAATTAAAAATTAATAATTTTCTATTTGCACCAAACATTGTTGCTTGACACATATATAATCACCAAATAACATGCCATAAACATGAAAAAATGGTTAAATATAAAGAAATGTTTGCATATATTTTACTTTTTTTAATCCATAAACCATTATTTGCTGATTACGTATATGTCAAACAGTAGCTCAAAGTATTATTTTACGTGTTTTTTTTTTTAAATTTGTATAACTTGGTTAGCATTTGTTATTATGGCTGCAGCACAACAGAAGAAAATTTGGCCTTATTACTTTCAAATTTTAAGTGTAATTTTTTTTATCCGAGAAAAATGGCATGCCATACAATGCGCACAAGTTGAACAATATTTTGTACAGTTATAACGTAATAAATGTTTTGGTATCTATCATCCTTAAGGCGGTTGCCTACCCTGGGCTTGAAATACGTCGCAGGGTGTTTGAGAAATGCTTTTTTTACGAAACTATTAAACATGTCCCCAGTATGTTTACCCAACCTACGTTAAAGAAGTACATTCCAGACTCTGACGGAACGGTACTTTCATAACATTGCGCACACTGTAAACATTATTTTCATGCCCTCCCGATATAGCTTAAAACGTCTTTTTCCAGCTGCTTCATTTCAAAATATACGAACATGATACATGCGAAACTACGACAGAGACATGCATTGGACTTTGCTACAGAGTCACGTCCAATAACATTACACGGCCGCTGCCTAAAGTCACGTTCTACGTTCCGGCGAATCGCCACAGGAAAGACTGCACGCCAGTTGAGCGCCTTGCTCTTAGAGGCGATACCGCTTTACATACGCCGGTCGGCGTCGCCCGTAGGGCTTTACCGGTTTTTGCCTCACTCACACAAACATACCCTTCACTAGACAACCGCCTTAAAAGGCCTCCATAGANCACCGGTTTTTGCCTCACTCACACAAACATACCCTTCACTAGACAACCGCCTTAAAAGGCCTCCATAGAGGTCATATAGGTTTTATTGTAAGCAGTTGCCTTTATTCTAATTTTTTTAAACGCAGTGGAACATTTTAAATGTAAATATTTTATTCAGGAATGAAATGAAAGTAGATATTTCGTTTCCAATTGATNGCACGCCAGTTGAGCGCCTTGCTCTTAGAGGCGATACCGCTTTACATACGCCGGTCGGCGTCGCCCGTAGGGCTTTACCGGTTTTTGCCTCACTCACACAAACATACCCTTCACTAGACAACCGCCTTAAAAGGCCTCCATAGAGGTCATATAGGTTTTATTGTAAGCAGTTGCCTTTATTCTAATTTTTTTTTAACGCAGTGGAACATTTTAAATGTAAATATTTTATTCAGGAATGAAATGAAAGTAGATATTTCGTTTCCAATTGATNAACGCAGTGGAACATTTTAAATGTAAATATTTTATTCAGGAATGAAATGAAAGTAGATATTTCGTTTCCAATTGATGAATTTGATTACAGAAACCTAAATGTGGTCGTTGGAAAGTGATAAAGTCAGCGAAAATTGCTGTATGTAGCCCCCTTTTTTTTTACGATATTTATTATTTTGCAAAACAGCGATTTGAACTATAGCGACAATGCTGTACCTTATCCGAACATATTAATGTTAAGCACCATATAGCCACCGTTTAAAATTCTGAGGAAACAGAACACATGCGAAACTTGTTTATGCCATTTTCCATCGCCATTGCAATTTTTCCTTACTGTCAGACGTGGCATTGAGATATTAAAAAATCTATCCTAGGGATACCAGTTAAGAGCGTTCAAAAGTGTTAAAATAACTTTTTTGATTTGTACGTATTATGATTTCAAGTTAAGCATGTCATATTTAAGCTATAAAAACATAATAAATGTTATTTTTCAAATTATTTCGTATTTTAAATAAGTTATAATCGCTGACTTGTCTCGAAAGCATACGCTATCCTGAAAATGTAGGAACAAAATTTGACTTTAAAAAAGTCTAAAGTCACGGTGACCGATGTTAACAGTATTTTTGAAATAAAGTTGACAAATCAGTTGAATTAAGATATTTGTCTGTCTTTAACGCTCGTGGTGACAACGTTAGATGGAAACGGAGCAGCGACGGAATGCCAGGACGGGGGAAACGGAAATATCTTGAGGAAACCCACCGGCTGGCGGAAACGTCCGCCACGTTTTACTACATGCAAAAACTGAGAGCGGCTGCGCTAGGAACCGTACACTGATAACCTTGTGGTGAGGCCCGGCCCGCTAGCCACTCTACAACCACAGCTTGAAGTGGAGTAGCTATCTACATAAACCGTACACACCGGCATATAATGACGGATAGCCCTTAAGTGTGGGAAATACCATTCGCTGTTGAGGATCTTTTCTCATGTTCATAAACAGCTGCTGTAAGTATCGANGCCCTTAAGTGTGGGAAATACCATTCGCTGTTGAGGATCTTTTCTCATGTTCATAAACAGCTGCTGTAAGTATCGAGAAGAGCAAGAAATGTTAACTGAGATCGCAATCTTTCGCGGCCACTTTCTGAATGACCTTGCTCTTTTAGTTGTCTATACCTATTCAAAGTCGACGTTTAGCAAAACGCTTTATTTTATGAGCCGATGTACAAGGGCCTTAACACACGTGAGCATCAAAGTGCCGTTGATCTCAGTGATATGTTGATGTTGCGGCCATAAGTCCATTCGTGGATTCATAAAATGTTTTGAATCAAACCTTTAAAAAATCACTCCATGTGTGACGTGATTGGTTGTCTCCTAAATATGATATGAATTACAAATGGTTTTTACTTGAATAGACATTTCATTTATACTTTACCTATATATTATAATACCTCATTTAAAATTTAAATACGAAAAAAAAAAAACCAGTAAGGTAACAGGTGTGTTGGTAATGGCTAGTAAGAAATAGTGCAAAATATAAGTACACTGAGTGCGCATGAATGCGGTGTGTCGTCCCGTTGGTATCCTTTTATATACTCGATTGCTTTGTTTGTATGAGGCGGAGGAATATCCTGTAAATAGAACTTTAGCAGGGCTTCAGAAAAGTTGGAAGTAACCATGAATGGACTATACAGTAAATGACGGATGGGAGCAACTCTGGGGGTGCGAGATGTGGGGTTTATGGTGGGACAGGCCAGTTTCAGAGAAACTTGCAAACAACGGTTTCACGTTCAAGCGTGGGGCTATCAAACAAAGCAAAGTCACGGACAGTGCGTAATGCTGGATTGCAACGTCTTTGCGCGCAATGGCACCTCGACGGCCGTGTGTAGCGGCCGTAAGACCCGAGATACACGAGGCTAGTATTACGAAGCCAGGATAGTAAGTTGTGCTAGTAAGCTAGTTACTCTGGCGTCGTGTATACAGAACTAGCTTTATTTCCGGGCTAGTAAGCTAGTGGGAAAGCTAGTAAGCTAGCGTCTCAAGCCAGGATAGTTTAATAGGATGGGGTTCTATTTTTTGAGCTAGTAGCGCCCCCCACCACTGATTTTCCTGTCCTGGCTTGTCTACCAGCTTCGTGTGGCCGGTGAAGCTAGTACCCGATCGGCTAGTGTGCAGTGACGACGCTTGTTTGTTTTCTGACCGCTGTGACCAGGTGTTCCTTAATCATGCCGAAACTGAGTACCGATATTAATTTAAAGTTTGTACAATTGTACCGTGAGGAGGAATGTCTGTGGAACGCCACTATTCCTTCTTACAAAGACAAGTGTATGCGTGATTCATCATTACAAAACATGTGTGTCAAATTATTGACAATGGGCATAGTGATTACTACCAAAGAGATAAAAGCTAAAATAAAAAATTTAAGAGCGACTTATTGTCAAGAACTGTCAAAAATTGAAAAATCAACTAGGTCTGGAGCAGGTTCTACAGAGGAGTATAAGTCAAAATTAAATTGGTTCGAGGAAATGCACAGTTTTATTAAAAATGTGCCTATGAAAAGAAAAACAACGGTAAGTTGCATTGTATTTATTTATTTATTTATTACTTTCATTTACACTTAAAATGTATGCCTTTGTAATACACAGTCGAGTTTATAAGTCTATGCTTATTATTTTCTACGTGTTTTATATAAATAGGATTGATTTACGGTCTTGATATCATTCTTGTTTGCCAAAACACGGCACCGTCGTCGTTGTTGAAGTAGTTTTTAAAGGTTTCCCTTTTCTCGATTGCTGAAATCGAAGAATGGTTACTTCCTTGTTGACATAACCTTTGTAAGCCCGTAGTTTCTGTCCTCCAAGAACCGAGAGAGATGGTTCCTGCTTCAATATCTTCCTCATCAACATCACTGCTGGTTATATAAGCGTTTCGATTTTCTTTTCTCAACCAATTATGCAAAGCGCATGCTGCTAATACAACTTTGTCGACGGTATCTACATTACTTGCAATTGGTTTTTGAAATACCCGAAATCGGCTTGACAATATTCCAAAGGTATTTTCCACTATGCGTCTGGCTCTGGATAGTCGGTAATTGAAAACTTTCTGTTCCAATGTTAAATTGTCACCTGGGTAGGGTTTCATAATGTATGGTTTTAATGGAAATGCGGCATCCGCAACAATCACTCCGCCATTTGGTAAAAGATTATTCTCTAGTTTATTATATATGGAGCAATTTCTAAATACACTTCCATCAGATGACATTCCACTAGCTCCAACATCAATATATCGAAAGCAATAGTCATAATCTACTATTGCCATAAGAACAATACTGAATACTTTTTTATAATTAAAATATACACTTCCACTGTTTCCAGGAGCTATAATTTGTATATGCTTACCATCAATGGCACCGTAGCATAATGGAAAATTCCATCTGTTTCTAAATCCGTTTTCTATTTCTGACCATTCTTCGGTACTTGTTGGTATCTGTAAAAAAATGTATATTTATGATTAATAAGTTACTTTTATTTTTATTTTAGGACAGTCAAGAATCAGCAATAAATAAACAGCAAGATAACAGCGAAACCAATATTGAAAGTTGCATTGATGACGGTGAAGATGTTCACACTTCAGAAGATTTTTCATCTCAGCCATTTACATCTTCATCAGCTAATATGATGCAACCAGCTGTGAAAACACCGACATCTGCTAATAAATCACAGGGCAAAGTGCCAGCGACACCAGCTCCGAAGAAGAGAAAAATTGCGCAAGTGGCAACATTGGTTAATGAATTAAGGCTGATCAAGGATGATTTAAAAAGTACACCAGTGTGCGAGCCACAACAAAATGAGCACGATATTTTTGGATCATATGTAGCTAGTCAACTTAAAATGTTATCTACTGCACGGGCTATTAACACTCGGGACGAAATCAATGCTATATTATCTCGTAGTCGAATGGAAGATTTAATAAATGATGGCAACACAATATGTTCATACCAGTCGCCTAGTCAAGACTCTTCAGACTCGCACACGACAAACAATACTTTATCAATGCCACTTTCATCAGGTGCCTCGAATTTAGCAACAACCGAATATCAAGCTCATTACCAACAACAAAATCCTTCTTCCCAAAATCTTGATGAGATTACTTTCCATTTTCCACGCCAGGATATCTAGAATCCTATTGCTGCAGCATTTATCAATGCATATTTTTTTATTAGATTATCTTACTACTTTACTACAAAAAAAATGTAATAAATAAAAAATAAAAAGTTAATATTACAAACCTTAATGTTTTCTTTCAATGCCTTGTATATTTCGACACATACTTCTGGTATAAATCTAGATATGGAAGATCTTGAAACCCGATAAAAGTGACTGAGTCTCCTGTAACTAATGCCGGACGAAAGAAAATCTAAAGTGATCTCCAATTTTACTCTTGCTGGTAACGCCTCTCTCATAATAGTATTCACTCGTTGTATTTTGGGCTTCACAAGACTCAACAGAATATCAAACTTTTCTGGCATCATTCGCAGAACACTCTTGTACTCGCCTAGATCTTCATTGCGAAGTTCTTCTAGAAGCCATGCAGATGATCCACGTTCATTCCTTCTTAAAATCCATGGTTTTGTCCAAATACGTTTTTGTAACAAAACTTCTATTAATTCTTCTACTGCAAATTGGCATAGTTCCCGAAGTAACTGTTGTAATCGAATTGATTTTCTTTTACAAATGCTGTTCATTTTTTCCGCGGACCGAACGTATTGTAACACTGCAGGGATACTGGCTTCATTTCCTAGCATCATGTAAACCGCCCTAGCTTGTGCTAAGGCAAGCTAGTAGCTAGCTTCAAAAGCAGGCTAGAAGGCAAGCTACTAGCTTACTATCCTGGCTTTGGAATACTAGCCTCGTGTATCTCGGGCTTTAGAGAAGCAATATTGACATAGGCCGCTCACGGTAAAGCGAGCACTTTTGAAAGCCCTCTCATTGGGACTAATAGTCAATAAATATATTTCATTTTAGCTTTAGACGATAACTTCCTAGTGCTGTGGAATATACACGCTGTGTTTATTACTCCAGTGGCAATATTTATTTAAACAGGTGGTTAAATGATGAAATATGGCTGAAAGGAAAAAGTTACTAGGGCCTCAAAACTGTTAAATTTACCGCAAACAGCCTACAAGGGCAGACAGCACAAATAATTTTGTTACAGATTCCTAGATTAGATGTAAAACTGTTCATACAAAGCACGAGCGATGAGAACTAATTTCAGTATTTACAAATGATTACCTAACAGTTTTAATTCTCCGTTAAGATAAGGAACTACTTCCATTTCGTCGTTACCAACTTTACTAGACACTCAGTGCGCACGTTGAAATATATGCAGGCAGGATCAGTGACATTCCTCGAGCATTGATATTAAACGTACTCTGCTAATCGCGAACAGCCTATAAATATAGCTGCAATCAATGTAATACATGTTCACATTTAGCGACTGTAAGCCTGTTGAGTTGTTTGAAAGATTCTTGCGATGGGGATTCACCTGAAGACGGGAGAAGATGTCAGCTGCCGAAACGCCGTAACAAGCTCGCCTTAGTAAACCTACTGCGGTCTTCTGAGTCGTCACCGTGTGGCTTCCAGTCTTGCGAGACATTTTGTCTTCGTTTCTGTGTTCGTCTGTGCTGTCATGGTCGTATTGCGCCTGGTTTTTTTTTTTTCACATTTGCAGTTTGATTGAAACCAACTTTTCGCCTGTGTCGTCGTCATTATTTTGTCCTTGGGTTTTTAAGTTTTCTGTAAATTTTTTTTTGTATTTGGTTATTTACCTGACAAAATACATTGTGGGATTTATTATACGTATTTCTTATTTTTTTCGGCTACAGCCACTCTTGGCTCGTTTTTCGTGTTTGTTTCATATCTCAGACTTGGTTTTCTGTGACGACATAATGTAGCAATGGAGTATGTTCAAAATGTTTCACCAAATGGAAGCTTGTTGCGCACAATTTACGAATTACATTTTCTAGAAAAAAATGTGGACTTATTTTACGTCACATTACTGTAGATCAACGACAGCAGGTGAGACGCCTTTCACGGAAGTTACTTTCGAGTGAGAAGTATCTAGTACTACGACCTGCAGATCAAATGGGTTTAGACATACGGCCTGTAAATTTAGCACTTCTAGGTTACCGTCATCTGGCGAAATAACTTAAGTTACTTATTTCTTGTAAGATAAACGATCTCGGGTTAATGTTGTCGGTGACAAAACAAAAGTATACATTTTAAAAGTGAAACTTCTTAAGTTCTTCTCCTGCAGAGCTGAAGATTTTTATTGTAATGTCGTGGACTAGAATATTTTATTGAAACAAATGACAATGAACCTAGTTTATAAATGAACTCAGCAGTGAATTAACGGTTTGCATTGGTAATTCCAAAGAGTGCGGACATCTGTGTCTTAATTTTCAATTATAATCTGTGTACTAAGATAATGTATTCCAAAAACTCGAAAAAATTAATGAAAGGAGCGACTTTAGTGAATTTCTTCATCCTTTAAACACTAAAAAAAAGCTCAATTATTTTAAATATTTAAGCTTATATAAACCTATACTTTTATGAGGCTCAGTGGTCTAGGGGTATGATTCCTGCTTCGTGTGCAGAAAGTTGGCATCGTATAAAATTTCGTCGTGCTATGACGTCACGTCGGGCTGTCGTGTCGTGACAGCCGCGCTGTTTTCACTCCGAAATTACGCCAAATATTAGCTCTGGTCTTTCGGTAAAAGGAACGAGAACAAACGTTTGCATCTTTGTTTTGTCACGTGGTTTTCGAGTTACAGCTGGCACTACGAAACTACAGACGACGACAATGAGCTCGTTTCAGCTATAAGTTATGTAAAATAGCAGCATTCGTTTAAATTGGCAAGGTTATTATTAACTGTTATCATTTTAAACGGAACCTGAGTAGCAAAGCATGTATAACATAATAATAATAATAAGAAAATCCATTTCCAATTTTATTGGGTATAACGGTGTGACTAAATGCCACGCGGAGCTTTGACTTTCGATTCAGTAAGAGATTGTGCATTTATGAACTGTATTCCAAGTAACTTGTAAGTTTAATATTGTTAAGTATTTGCAAAACAGTGGAATAATCCAAATGTATTTCATTCTCACTATAATCACCTAAGACGAAAATAAATGTGGCCTGAAATAAATGATTCCCAATTATATCTACCATACATCAATATGTAGCATATACATGGCTCAGTGGTCTAGGGGCATGATTCCTGCTTTGGGTGCAGGAGGTCCCGGGTTCAAATCCCGGCTGAGCCCTACAAATTTTATTGCGTACTTCAAAATAACGTATCATTGATTCGTGATGGCAAACTTTGAATTATTCTAATATAACTATCGCACCACGATATGAATATACAGAGACGAAATGGCGTGCTGATTCCTTTGATGTGTCGCTCGTACCGGTTCTGTAGTTGGTTGCGCGATACTCCGGGGTCGTGCATTGTGTCTGATTGGTTACTTCATGCTGCAATAAGATTCCTATTGGCTGAGTTGCCGGCTGGTGAGTAGGTTACCGGACGCTGATTGGCGAACGGCGTTCCAACACTTATCTGGTCAGTGACGTCANGTATAAGCGGTTGTTTCACTTCTTTATTGTTCCAGTCAATCTCACGCCCGCAAAACTGATAAGGTGAAAAGGGAAGGGGGAAAGAATATAACGTAATCTCGTGCTACCTGGGCCTTGGTGAAACTATCTGTTCGCTGGGACAGTAGTCAACAACGACTGACGTCCGAGAACACACACAGTAGCAACCAAAAATGTAGGGCGCCACCCATACATTGACAATAAACGACTTCCGTCCCTGTAATATTAGTTGTATCTGTTCGTGTATTTTTGTAAAATTTCCTTTTTAAAAGTTGCATTTTGGCGCAGAGTTTTTTTTATCTTTATTTGTCTACAGGTTATTAATTTGCCCTAAATTAGTATTATAGGCAAATTAGTGCATTTAACCGTATAATAGGGCGAACTCCCGCAAAATACTTTACATACTTCAGTGAGACTTGTTTCACAAGCTGTATTTACAAAGAAATAAAATGTTATGAAAAACCTAAAATGTTAAAAAATAACGTCACACTTTTTTTTAAGCAACTGGACTAAATTCAAACTTTAAAGAAAACACATAAAAATGTGACTGTTTACATGCTGTGAACTGAGGTAGTCGGCATTTTCTGAATTTGGGCGAGTTAGTTTTTGTACTTGGGGAAATATAGCTTCACTCAGCATATTTTTCCTTCTTGTATAAATTCTTTTTGGAACCAGATCAACAGAAGTATACATTTTGTAATTTTTTTCTTTCAGTTTTTATTTTTTATAAATGTTGTGAAAAACATGTGTGAATTATTTTTTTAGAGTTTGAGTTTTGCATAAAATTTCATATTTATGTATTTCCTTTTTATGGAACAAATTTCAGTAATATACGTCAAGTAATTTTATTTTGGCTCGCCTCGGTATACTGCAAAATGCAATAATTTTATAAAAAATTTTGGAAAAGTCGTAACCCACAAAAAAAATGGAAGATAATAAAAACTGCACAAAAATGCAACTTTCAAAGCGGTCAATTAACACAAAAATACACGAACAGATATGATCAATATATTGGGGGAACAGAAGTTCTTTATTCTAAAGATTCACTCTTGATTTCTTTTTACTCAGTGAATAACACTGAAGAATGG
>NQII01013498.1:10182-22033 GCA_002778355.1 Clitarchus hookeri
GAACTACACGTGATAATTTGCTGATAACTCGAAAAAGCCCTGCACTCCACAGATCTCGCGGTGGGCGAGAGGTGTCCGGTGTGAAGGGGGTGAAGGGGGAAGGCCTACGCTTCAGCTCCACGTGTACCGGAATTTTCCACCTGCCTGTGGTTCCACGTGCGGTCTCGTAGGCGCCAGCGAAGTGCGCTAGGCGGGGGGTGGTGTGAGGGGGTGATGGATGTGAGCCAATGTCGTGCTATAATCCCTAAACCGGCACGCGACAAGTTTCTCAATTTTATCCGATGTGTATATTTTCTGAGTAATGATAAAAAAATGGGGTTTTAGGGAAGAAATTTATCAAAGATGGTCTAAAGTAGTATAGGGGAGTGCAAAATATATTTATCTCAATTTGAAATGCCCTAAAGTTATGTTTCCCTACTTGTATTTCCTAGAAGAGCATAGACCACAAACGTATTGCGTGCCAGGTTCTGTGTTAGATGGAACGAGATAGCTAGTACAGGTGCTTATGTTGCCATCCTTAGCATTACCACGCTTCTAGATCTCGACAGCGATACATTTGCGACTTATAGGTCTCCGGAGTGCAAATGGCGGGCATAAAGGTTTTGACTAGATGACAATTACACCGAATGTTCCAGTAAAACGTAAATGTTGCCTTTGTTTGCATGGCTGTTTGGCCAAGAGACAAGAATGTTTGAGCCTGTAGTTGAATTGTAGTCTAATTCGGGGATTTGATATGCTCATTTGTTAAATGTTTGGATGTTTTTAGGATCACATTTGAGGGAATGCGGCATTGTTTAAGAAAGTGAAAATGAAACTAATAAGGTTCTGCACTAGATAGCTACGCCAGTATGCATAACAGCATATTAAAAATTACATGTTTCATTTGCAGTCGCATATGTAGCTCGGTAATGATACAGAATCGCGTATTTTCGGCAAATGACAAAAAATATTGAGAACTGCATTTTTTGGCTTTCAGATTATGCTGAACATTATTATTACATATGTGCATTGTGTATTACGTTACTTTTCCCACTTTAACAAAGGAAAATTGATTAATTACTTTCTAGTCAGCTGGGATAGCCGCTGAACCAATATTTTTGTTACTCTTTACACGTTAACTGTTGGAGATTTTCAAAGGTTTTTGTTACTTCATTAAAGTGAAATTTGGTTTTCGTATTGCATTTTACTACATCAGCATACGAAAGTATATTACAGTTGAATACATTACAAAAGCAATTAGAAATTCAACTATAAAAATTCGTTTATTTTTTGAAATGCAATATTGTATGAATATCACTAACCAATTTCCAGCGCATGTTACCAGCATTTTACATCACTTTTCCCTACGGAAATTTGTATACCGACACACCATACCCTCCCTGGTTAAGAATAAGAGGTATTTGCACGATATCACACCGGCGGAACTGAATTACACTGATGGATATAGAAATCGCTACACCAACAAGCTACCTCTATTTTCAATGAAATTAAAACCACATTAGGTAACAATCGAGCAATAAAAGTGGCCAAAGAAACGTCGCAGAAATCTCACTGCAGCACGTAATACAGGAGGTGCTTGTGGCCAGTATCCAGTGCTTAAAAGAGATCAGTATGTCACGGCGTCGTGCTTGCAAAGAATATCACCAGCCAGGTCCATTTGAACGGTGTCATATGGCCGGACTGCACGAAGTCGGATGGCAAGCTCGTTGTATATACATTTATCTTGGCAGTGCAGTCACCACAGTGTGGAGGCGAGGATTGCTACAGGTCGTACAGCACCGGTCCTACCAGACACACCGCAGCTAGATAAGATCGTCGTAGCCACCGACGTGCGGTTGCAGTGGCACCACGTCCAGAGAGATCCTGCAGTCTGCNACACCGCAGCTAGATAAGATCGTCGTAGCCACCGACGTGCGGTTGCAGTGGCACCACGTCCAGAGAGATCCTGCAGTCTGCAGGGCATGCACTGCATTCGCTGGTTCTCAACAAGGACCATTCGCCTCCGTTTGAACGAGGCTGACCTACACGCACGGCGCCCAGTGTGTGGTGTGCCTTTGGCTCTTCGACATCGTGAGGTACGCCGTGAATAGTGCCTCGAACGTAAAACAGAGGAATGGCGGCACATNTGCCTTTGGCTCTTCGACATCGTGAGGTACGCCGTGAATAGTGCCTCGAACGTAAAACAGAGGAATGGCGGCACATTGTGTTCTTCGACAAGTCCCACTTCTGTCTTGATGCAGATGATGGTCGCAGCAGGATTTGGCACCGCAGTGGGCAACACAACCTTTCTGCGCCGATTCGTGAACGCCATACGTCCCGAACACCAGGTGGTATGGTGTGGGGGTGCCATCGTTTATGACTCCCGGTCACATCTCGTGGTTGTTGAAGGCACGGAGGCATCACAGTGGTATGTCAATGAGGTTTCGCGNTTTATGACTCCCGGTCACATCTCGTGGTTGTTGAAGGCACGGAGGCATCACAGTGGTATGTCAATGAGGTTTCGCGGCCCCATTTTCTGCCATTTTTGCTCAACTTACACAACATTATCTTGGAACAAGGTGATGCTCGTTCCCGTACAGTTCGCATTGTCGAATATACTAGACAAATTGTAGACACCATTCCATGGCTGCCAAGCTTCCAGAATCACGAAATCTACCTTATATGTAAAGCGTGCTTTGCGGATGCTAAACCACGCCCTTGAAAGACTAATCACTAGTCATTTGTGATATCAATAAGCCTGTGATGGTTTAATAAAGTTTCGCATGAGGAGAAAGGGTGTAGCGATTTTTATGTTCAGTAGCGCATTTGATGTGTGTTTATGTGTGCGAACAACATGCACGTGTTCGCCACAAACAAAGTTTTGAAAAAAATTGGGAAATGAATATTTTAAAAATTTTGATTTGTTAGTAATGAAAAATTTTTGAAACACACGTTACAGAAAATTTTCTTAGAGTGGGTGTAACGTAGTTGTTGTTAACTGCACCGAGACAGCCCGGCGATGTCAGTAATGTTGTGCGGCCTTTTTTCTGCCATTCGTGCGCAGTACACCCAACACTATCATGCTCGTTCCCATACAGCTCGCATCACCCTACGGGCTCTGCAAGACGTGGACACAATTCCTTGGCCTACCAGATCTCCAGATCTGTCCCCTATTGAACACGTATCGGATATGATGGGACGACGTTTACCCCGCCATCAACAACCTGCCCAAACACTGGCTGTTCTACGTGTGCAGTTGCAGGAAGCATGGTTGTATGTGCCGCCGCCTGTATGATGGAATGCCTCGTCACATCGCTTCCTGTATAGATGCGAGAGGAGACTCCACCTAGTACTGAACGCGTGCTTTGCGGATGCGAAACACTGTACTGTCGATGCGTGAAAGACTAATCACTATTCATCTGTGCTATCACATATCAGCCTGCGATGGTTTAATAAAGTTTCACATGCGGAAAGAAGGTGTAGCGATTTCCATGTCAGGCAGTGTATGTTTGTTCGAGCATGCTACTTAATTTATGGGAGAAAAAAAACACGTCAGATTGAAATTGTCTGTTTCCAAATAGGCTAAGTTACGTTTAATTTTACTGCAATTATATGTATAAGCAAATACATTTTATACCCTCTACAGTAGTAGGTATTTCCACCGCTAGATGTCTGCCACATTGCTCGAAAACGCGAACACATTCAGCCAGGTGGCATATTTAAACATACGTGGTAGATACATTTTTGATGAGAACGGAGTTTCAAGTGTGCTGTTCACTACTTCTCCAAGAGATAGCGCTCACTCCACGTAGAGACAGGCACACAGGTTTACCTCACGACCCTAACGTACCCACCACTAGCATTTTTTTTTATGGCCACGAGAACTCGCGTTTACTACAATCGAAGTTTTATCTTACGACCTGTATTTAGAAGCATCGTTGTTTTGAAAACAGCATTACTACTTCACGTGTAGGGGAAATGTGTTCGGTTGTTTCGTGCGCTACGTGATTACATAAAAATATACGGCGGACAACGTCACAACCAATATAGTGAGTGTTGTTACTGTCGGGGCTGCGGAAATAAACCTAACATTGTTTCGCATGCAAAGGTAATTCACCATACACTTCGCTGCAGCTGTATCCCGTAAACGAACAAGATTTTTTTTTTTCTGGAACATAGCTGCCCGTTCCCGCACTTTACACAAATTCCGGGTTCTTGGTAGATTAAATTCGAAGACTAAGTGGATTTCCATTGCCTACAGTGAATAAGAAAAAGGAACCAAAAAGAATCGAATAACGCATTGTCTCTTGTTCCATATAAGTACCTATTTATCACTTATTTTCTGCATTGTTATTCCTCATCCATGTATTGTGTTATTTTTTGATTCCTGTTACGTAGTCAATGTAGACGATGGAAATCCAATACAATTTCGAATTCAGTTCTACCACACCATTGCCATTTAATTTAAATACAACTTTATGGAAGGTTGGTGGTAGGCCTACAAATCCGGGGGGTGTGGAGAGTGCAGGATTAGTACACGCCTCAAGGACTTTATTCTGTTTTTCTCAAAACGTGGCTCCCGATAGTGGAGGCACAATCATCGTAATATTTCCGGCTTTTCCAAGGGAGTTCTATCTTACAAAATGGAATAAAAATGATATGTGAGTAAGCTCATTAAAAATAGCACTGAATTTAGGTATTTTCGTTGAAGGGGGAGGGGAGGGGCCAAGTTGGCTTCTGCCGCCATCTTATTTATTTTAAATTCTAAAGTAAGTTTTCTTTTAGGAAAGTGTTTATACCAGAACACGAATGTCAAGCTTCCGAAACTTGTGTTTCGTGTGTTGTAAGTGCCGGAAATAACGAGTAAAAATATTACGACGATATTTATTAGTTGAAAAGCAAATCCGAAAATGGAATAGATTTTGCAGAACTAACAGTACATATTATGAGAAAAATTTTTGAAACGTTAAATAACTGCCTTATTAAAGCATATACGAAAACGGGTATTTCATATATTTCTTAAAATGGCACATACCAATTTAATCCGTGATAACTACTTGCAGTTTCGACTTTCCGAAACACATGCTACCGAAACTGTATTTTCGACTGACGGTATAAACGCAATGACAGCATCTACTTACAAAAAATGGCAAATGAAGACAATTATGTAATATCTCAATATTTGTACGCAGTATAGAACATTTGACACACAATTATATAAACGAAAACTGTCACTGCGGCACTGAGTACTCGCTTCATACAGTGTGCACAAGCTTATGTTATCAGATTGTGTTCGGGCTGACCATTATACTTACAAGACACAGCAAGTCCTTCTCCCTGATGAAACTCGATCACTTTCCGCGCCAATCAGCCCCCCATTTCTTACACCTACTCACACGAAACCGATAGGCGAAGGACGGGCAGCCAGCTGCAGAACGGCGGTTTATTTCCGCGTTTTATCCACAGTAAAATATTTGTGGCCTTTTTAATATCAGTCACCAAAGGAATCAACAAAATACCTATTTAAAGTATTATTTTTATTTGACGGAATATATAACGATGCAGGCACATGTTTACTTACTCGTGCCGTAAAAAAAAAAATGTTTTCGTGTACAGTACAACTTTGTGTGTGTTTTTTTTTACCTACAAAGTCCTGCCTGCCGCTTCTTACATACGCCGCCCGAAGCAGATGCCCCCACCACATCCCCCCCCCCTTGAACCATTAGATTCCACCCTGATTTATTGTTCTTCATACGTAGGGTCAACATACTAAGTTGAGTTGAAATATGTTTGAGTAAATATGAAAGAAACAAAAAATGTGTCACAGCTATATTGAAAACAATAACCTGAGCTGTTATAGTCAAATATGTTTAGTGTAGCTCGCCAAACCATTACTTGATGCCAAATGCGGCAAAATTTGGTTCTGCGGTTCCCGAGATAAGTCGTGAGAATTTTATTTCATCAGGCAGCCCTCCCTATCTTCAAAAATGGAGGACAAATGAATTAAGTAATGCGAATTTGAATCCAATGCTGTGTGAAATGCCAATAAACCAGTTACGGTTCACATCTTTTGAATAGCCCATGAGATGATATGGCACCCGAACAAATTAAAGCAACTACCATAAGTACCTGGCATTGTCAAGAAGTATAAAAGTCGGGTATCATTTTAATGTATTATCAGCGGCGTGTCGAATTTTATGGAGATCGCTGCAGGGGTTGAGACGTGTTTATTTCTTAGTGAGAGCGTGAGAGGACCACATACATATACAAATACACTGAAGAGCCAAAAAACTGGTATAGGCGTGCGTTTGCAAACAACAGAGGTATGGAACCAATCAGAGTAACGCGATGCGGTCGGCAGCTAGATCGGTTACTGCTGCTACAATGGCAGGTTATCAAGATTTAAGTGAGTTTGAACGTGGTGTTATAGTCGGCGCACGAGAAACGGGACATAGCATCTCCGAGGTAGCGATGACATTTGGATGTTCGCGTACGATCATTTCACGAGTGTACCGTGACTATCGGAAATTCGGTAAAACATCACATTTTCGACATCGCTGCGGCCGGAAAAAGATCGTGAACGAATGGGACAAACGACGACTGAAGAGAATCATTAAACGTGACAGACGTGCAACCCTTTCTCAAATTGGTGCAGATTGAGTTTGTGGACTGTCCTGCAGGATTCATAGTGTAAATTGCCTCCTGCATACCTTCAGACATTCGTCGAGTTCATGCCACGTCGTCTTGCGGCACGAGTTATTCACACTGAATGTGCAAACGAAATAATATTTATTCTCTACATGCGTTTCGTAATAAATACGATTTTTTGAATTCATTAACTTACAAATGATTAAAATTTTCAAATTATATGAAATATTTTATTACAATAATTGAATTAATTCTGGCATCCATTTAATAGCAATAACCATAATATATTTAATTCTATAAAGTCATGGCAAAAATAGGTAATATATTGAGATACTAGCGAACCGGCCCGGCTTCGCCCGGTTTCAATTGGGAAAAGGCAATTCATTAATGTGAAAAAAGAATTATAAAATTTTACAATGTTGGCTTAGGTTTTTAGCTGATAACGGCAACCCAAAATACGGTAAATATTTTTTACCCGATAGCCAAGAGGTAGGGTAATGTTTTTGGAGTGTATCTGTGCAACTATCGCGTAGTTACCACATTTCCGCTTTTACAGCGTCGATATATGAAAATCAAAACGTGAGTTTCATCAAGTTGTAGCTTTAGAAATAAGTGTACCTAGGTACTGCTTTTTGCGCTTGGCTGAGGGATCTTAATCGATCACCAAAGTTAAGCAACGTTCTCAGCGGCACACATTTGGATGGGTGACCGTTAGAGGCATAACATATGAGCGCTTCCGGACTTTGGAGGGCACGTTAAATATTCGGTCCCGTTTTTATCGATTGACAGCAGTCGTTAAGCCATTTCAAAGGTCCTTGGGCGGCCTGATAAACTCTGACATTAGAGGAAAAAAATATTTTGGTCACGTTCCCAGCCGTTGCAGAATTAGGTTTTGTTGATATTCCACAGGAACCGTACAGTTTTCNCTTCCGGACTTTGGAGGGCACGTTAAATATTCGGTCCCGTTTTTATCGATTGACAGCAGTCGTTAAGCCATTTCAAAGGTCCTTGGGCGGCCTGATAAACTCTGACATTAGAGGGAAAAAATATTTTGGTCACGTTCCCAGCCGTTGCAGAATTAGGTTTTGTTGATATTCCACAGGAACCGTACAGTTTTCCGGGATAAAAAGTATCGCTTGTCCTATTCCAGGACCTAAAGTACCTGCATACCAAATTTCATCAAACTCCGTTCAGCCGTTATGGAGCTGAGTGGTAACAAACATACACACACACACACAGAGAGATAATTTCGCATTTATAATAATATGTTTAATATTGCGTTAGATTTACCAGAAAAAATACTTGTTTAGAAAACATATTTAGGTTCTACTAAGGATGTCACATTATTCTTAAACAGAGGTCAATACTATGTCTTATAAACTCAATATTGAATGTACATGTGAGGCTTGTCCTTCGCCGTATTTGTATGTTAAAAAATGATCAACAATATACTCCATTTGATTCAAAGGGAACGCATACCGCTAGAAGCCATCTACAATCAATGAGATATTTGTTTTTCCTAGACGGAGATGGAAAATATATTTTCGGTGCCTGTGAGCCTAACTCTGTCGATGAGTGAAAGTGCGTCACCACTAGTGTGGTTTGTGAATAACGCTGTTTTGTGGCATGATTACTCCACGAACTGAACGATACAATATAACGAACTAAAATCTTATTATACGCTTGATTACAGTACGCCGCAAACGCATTAGGTTACATTATTAAATATTTGGGCCAGATAATCTGAAACACTGTTGAAGGTTTCTAAAGGGTATGCACGCATGCTATTTGTGGAAATGGGATTACCGAGCCAGCGTATCGAAACACGAGACTGCAAAGTTAACGCCATGAAAATTGCGAAGCCGTGAAAAATACGAAAATTAATTACAATGCTATTCCATGGTGCCAGCAAAAGTCCGTGTTACAGTCATAAAACAGAAAACGTTCAAAACATTGGCATGCTGCGCTCACACGAGTAGGTACATCAACGTGTAGTATTGTATCCGACAGATGAAATTATTAATCTAGTAATAAATACAGGAACAGTAGGCCGCCAATGATATTGAATACAAACACTTAATAATTTTAAAGACATAGAATTTAACTCATATGAAATTAATAAAGTATAAATCTAAAGGTTTACGCTCATTATACGTAGAAAACCGAAAAGTATTATTATTTAATACACATATGTATATTTATAAATTTTGCATGTACTGATGTAATCCACCCGTGTAGTTTACTATCGTCAAGAATAAAAATTTGATGGCATAGCCAGACATCTTAATTAAAAGTGATTAACATTGAAGAAAAATTGACTTATATTTGGACAACGCTCAGAAATCTTTGTTTCAAATTATAAACACGTACCTATGGTAGTACAAAGAAAATATACTAATACATTTCGTAACTAAAATAATCAAATATTCAAATGACTGATAAGAAGAGTCGAGGTGAAGTTGGCTGCTCTGCCCGCAGTAAAGTCATTTACCTGGCCAGCTCGAAGTAAGCGTGATGTGAGGGCATAAGAAGAAAGGAAAATAAAGCACTTGAAGAATGCCTCGACACCATAATAGTGGCTATGATGCTGCTCACTTAAGGCACGGCCTCACATGCCGTGATGAAGCAATGGCTTCTTACTTAAGGCCGGGATACAATTGATTCAGCGCACTCAAAACATGGGTGGCAGCACAGAACACACGCACAGCATAGCTACAATAAAAACAGACCTGAAATGAAAGGAAACTATGTTCGGTAATTTGCGCGTACGTGTGTTGGTAACATTGGAATAAAAAATACCGCTGACAGCTTAGTTCAAATATAATAACTCTGTACAGTTCTTCGTAACATACACCGCTCGTGCAATAACAATCTCAACAAAAACAAACTACCGTTTATATGGCACCAAACTCTTAAGGCACTAGTCAAATTCACTACTATTTCAACCACTTTAATCTCCACATGATCTTGGTGGTATCCACGTTCTGATTGACCACGCAGAGGAATGATAGTCTTACTTTCTGTGCACCTGCCCTGTGCTATTTTTTTTGTGCGTCTGCTGTGCGCGATTGTGGTGAGTGTTATCATAACACACGTATTCTACTTTCTGTGTTCAATGTTCTGTGCTAAATAAATTGTAAGCCAGTCTTTATTCTGTTGTATAAGGTACTCTTATTTCGAAACTACAGCTCTCAGGCAATTTATATCACGTGGTAAAATAATCATAATTTTTAAATTTTCAATGGATTGCTGCGGTTCAACAGTTACCAGCTAAAATTACCAGTTAAAATTTGGCGACTAAATTTACAGGAATTTGTGAAATTTGAATGCGCTGTAATAATAAATATTCAGTTACTTAACAGAAATAAACTTATGGCACATAGATGGAACATTCAACACGGCGGGTGACCCCGAGCCTTATATAACACGGTCCGAAGAATCGAACCGAACGCCATTCAAACGGGACGCTAGCCCCATGCCACTTGGAAAACGCGGTGCAACTCAGGGGGCAGTTTCGGTGGTTTTCGTTCCGTAGTTTTCTAAGTCTGCAGCCTGGAGTCATTCATTTTCCCCGTGAAGTATCTGAAAGTTCTTCGTTCAACGGTGATAGATTCAACGTCGTATCAGCACACACCAACGTAAAGATAAAATCAAACCCTTGGTATTTTGTTTCGTGCTTTGGATCTTATAATCACGTATACTACACGCTTCTTAGGTTTTCGCACAAAGTGTCTAAATTCATTGCGGACTATTACTAAGCGTCACCTAACATTATTTTGCTCGTTCTTTTATCCTGCATGCAATCTATATTACTGATATCAGTTAAACGGTCGTGTGCTCGAAGGTCTTCAAGAAATGATAATGACTATCTCTATTTACGTCATACACCCTGGCAAAATTTGTCGTTATTTATACAAAAGAATCGGAGGGATGAGAAATTCTCGGGAAGTTGCCTAAAATTGGGATCAAAATCACTTGAAAAATACATCCTTACTGCATCTTTCTGGGTTTTCTCAGTTACGAGTTAAGCATACACGCACCTTAAGAATACAACAGCTCGGTCAGTGTCTTTAGGACTTTACCTTTGGAGCAGGTGAGTAAAGTTTTGAAAACTTGTTGTCATCCATTTTTGCCTTGTTACTGTTCCGTGAACAGCTTGAATGGCAGTAGGAAGAAGTAAAACACTCTCAAAACCTAAGATAATATATGCAAGATGTTCGCAAATAACAAGCGACGAACTCTGTCAAGTTATTCTTCACATAAATATAGATGGAAAGTATACACATGACAGTTAGTCTAATTCGCTTCCTAAGGATGGTACACACCCATAAAGGTGGAGATTAGCTTATTGCAAATAGCACGAGATTAAAAGCGTTACGTAGACCTCTGAAAGTACGTGTAGTGTCCCAAAAAATGAACATACGTTTCTAAAGAAAATTACTGTCGGTGTACATAAGTATTAGATTATGGACAAAATGGTGGTTGCCACTCAGGTGTATCTAGTTGCACTGGAGAAGAGTGCGACACCTATATGTGTGCGTGCGTGCGTGCGCGCGCGCGCGCGTGTGTGTGTGTGTGTGTGTGTGGTATCGAATTAGGCACCATTAGCTTCATTATTCTTTAGATGGTGAGAAGTAAACTTCTGTTTACAAGAACTCTCAGCTCTCTTTCCCAGATTTTGAAAATGAATGGTGCATATGAAGGTTTACTACAACAGTGTATAAAATACAGCCTTATTGTAATTATAATATGCGAATTTAGGCATTTAGACGAAATAAAAACTGTGTTTGGAATTTAATATTATTCGAAAACACCCATAAATACACATTTTACGTACCTCCAAAACTCAAAAAATGTTATACACCGATACTCTGTAAGTATCTATGATATCTTGTTTTGTTTTCAGTTTGCAGCATTTATATGGATATTTAGTCCCTCTGCTAATGCACCAGTAGGACATCACCAACGCGTTTGCAACAATGCTATAATGCAGTCATCTTCATTCCCCCTTCTTTAAGGCGGGTGTTCAGTCTTTCATACGTCCTCCCGATTACACCAGCAATAATGCAGAGTGAGTATAAAAGAATACCCCAAATTTGAAGGTCTATAATATCAAAACCACAATACCTACGACCTTGATTGACCAATTAAACTAACCGTGGAACCATGATGTTTGTTTGCCATACATCCATAAATGTCCAGTGTGACCACCATGAGCGGCCCG